>JXCR01120146.1:35867-137214 GCA_002079205.1 Phalaenopsis hybrid cultivar | reverse complement strand
AAAAAAAAGCATGCTGTATCATCCAACATAAACAGGCTCAAAGCCTCGGCCAAGAGGAAAACCGCAAGGAAGCAAGGCACCAGAAGAAGGGGGGAAGAGGGGAGTACCTCGAGAGTGCTAAAGCACAACAGCACAGGCAACCAAATCGAAGAAAAAGAAAACTTCCCTCACAGTCTCCTCTAGCCAAACCTTTCAACAACCACCTCCACCAAAACCAGGAACCTCCCTTATAGGCAGGGAAAGGAGAAGAAGAGAACAGAAAACCACCCCAAGGTCCACGACACTCGAATCGGGACAAAAAGCCAAAAAAAAAGGATCTCTCCCGCCTACAGAAGACGAAGCCAACGGCGCTTCTGGACCGAGCGGCCGAGACCAGTGGCAAAGAGAGAAAATATCGGGAAGAGGAGAAGAAGAATGCCACACTAGTGTACCAGGGAATCAGCCTCACAGAGTCGAACTACCAAGAAAAGGAAAGCCACGGCATATAAAGACTGANTAAAAAATTACAAGAGCTTCAATGAAACCTATTTTATATTATATTATAACGCTTTAAATAACTTATTTTGACATTAATCTTTGCAGGATAAAACTTCTTTGGAAAATAAACCTGTATACATTGATAAAGATGACAGGTAACTCTAATTTTCTTTCTTAAATATATTTAAGTGATTTATTTTATAAGCTAGGGGTGTCAATAAATGAAATGACACTACAACCCAAAATGAATATGATCNAATCTTTGCAGGATAAAACTTCTTTGGAAAATAAACCTGTATACATTGATAAAGATGACAGGTAACTCTAATATTTTTCTTAAATATATTTAAGTGATTTTTTTTATAAGCTAGGGGTGTCAATAAATGAAATGACACTACAACCCAAAATGAATATGATTAGAAGATTCAAATTCGAGTTGACTTGATTAATTTCTAGGTTGGGTTCAGCTTGAAAATTTTGACCCGTCTAATTTTAGGGTATGGTTTGATTTAACCAGCCAACCCGTATCACTTTTATCATTTGATAATGCATAACCGTGGCCTGTTAGATGGCAGATTCGGTGTAAGTCCTCGCTGCCTCGAGTTCGAATTCCAGCTGGGTCGAATTAGCACATATAAGGTATCGATATTTAGGGGACAAGATAGTTTGTCTTAAATATCGATTCCTTCTTTTTAAATACACACACACACACACACACACACACATATGTATATATATGGTAAAGAAGTAAATGTGTGAGAGTATTGTGCCCGCTTCTATTTAATTTTGCGTGAAATATACCAATCTAAATGCTAAAAGCTAATATTTAAAAAAGCAGTGGTTGTGACTGGTTAGGTTTGAAATATGTAGAAGTGTTTGCTATATTGTTTTTTGCATTTTGAGGAAAAAGTGCTTTTAAACAAATGGTAAAAATATTCACTAAGAGAATAGTATCACTCCTTTAATACTGTAGCTATGATGAAGGGCCAACCATGCATTAGTGAGAGCAATGTTCATGACTTACAATTGGCAAACCATAGAGTTCATGACTTACAATTGGCAAACCATAGAGTTCATGGGAAACATACATCCAAATTATATGAATACTTTTCTGATTATTGAAGAGGATTTAAAAATACTGAAATCCTTCTCTTTTACCAAAAATAAAGAAACTATTTAGAATTTTTGCTTGCCATCATCCTAGGCATTGAAGCCCACATTCTGTAATAACATAGTATCCATCCATATTTATTTTTTCAATATTCTTGCATTAAAAATATTTCTAATGTTCACATAAGATTGTTAATCATGAAAGTTGTTATACATAGATAATTTAATGATATTGTTCACTGAATGTAGATTCCTGTTTATTGGCTTGAAATATGAATAAAATATTTTTTTTAAACTCATGTATGATGCCTGAAAACTTACTGCAATGCAAGTATGTCAATCACGTAATTATACGTGTCAAGTAATATGGGGTATTAGAGTCCGCGTATCGTTACCCATGAGGAAAGGGTTTACAATTATTCTTTGCAGAAAATCTCTAGCTTACTATGCCAACCTAGCTTGCCGTGATCATAACAAATAGTTGAAATCCTAAAATCCTTACTAGAAAATAAAACAAGATTGCAAATAGCAGAAACTAGAAAACAAAGAAATTCTTAGCGTTCTTCAAGAGTGATGAGGCTCGTGTCTCCGTAATTCAGGTATTGTGGGGTCTCGTGATTTTTTTTTTAATATTTTTTTACATGATAGTTGTCAACCGGGGATAATTTTTTTCTGATGCCTATGCCTAGATCAAAAAAAGAATTAGAAACCCATGAAGTTAAGTTTCACTTAACCCCGTGGTGTTTCCTAGGATTCCGCCGATCCTTATCAAGGTTGCAGAATCTTACCAAAATATGCATATTTTTCCAAAATTTTGTGGTTAACCTACTCGTTACTCTATGCAATAGCCAAAAGTCTTAGATCACAAAAGATATTAGCATCCTAATGGGCCAGACTAAGTGTAAATGAAATGAGAAGATTAACCAACTACATAAAACCATGAAAATTCAGAACATGCTACTTGGAAAACATCTAAAAAATCACGATAAAATTACTAACCCTACATCTCTGACATGAAGGAGAATTTAGTCACGCATAGTCAAGATCACAAACAAGAAAGCCATGCAGATCACCATTGCAAGAAACGAAGAATTGTAAAACTTACAATCAAGAGTTGTTATCTCCACAATAGTAGAAGCTCCCTCTCTTATACAAGACTCTCAAGAACAACAAGAACTCAAATGAAGAAGAGTTGTAAAAACAACTCCGATAGGTTTTGAACCGAATAGAGGAACAAAACCCTACAAAAGTACTCTTTCTCTTCAAAACCCTTCTCCTCTTACAGCTTCCAACAACCCAAGGTGCCCTAGACACATCTATAAAAGTATATATACAGGCAAACCTCGACAAACACAAAATTCCTTCAAAATTCAGTTGAGCGAGCGTGGTGCGGGTCGCCGGAATTGGGCACGGGGGTGTCGCAATGTCGGTGCGTGTGCGCAGGATCTGGAATGAATGGGTGCAAACCCGCTTTGTTTTGGGGGTGGGCGTGCTGTCTTGGCGCAGGCTTGTCGTAAGATTGATGCCGGACCAAGGTGAGCATTTATGTGCTTAAATTCATCCTTTTTGGTTTGAAAACCGCATCTAACCTTTTGCTCGCTGAAATAAGATAAAAATACATTTCTCAAGCATAATATTAGCATAAAAGATGTAAAAAAAATGGTTAAACATGCCAGGAATATATAACTAATGTCAATCGCATCAAATCCCCTAAACTTATCGATTAGTTGCCTTTAAGTAATCCTATCACTAAGCTCGTACTTGGAGATAATAGTANCCTTTCGCTCGCTGAAATAAGATAAAAATACATTTCTCAAGCATAATATTAGCATAAAAGATGTAAAAAAAAGGGTAATTATGCCAGGAATATATAACTAATTTCAATCGCATCAAATCCCCTAAACTTATCAATTACTTGCCCTTAAGTAATCCTATCACTAAGCTCGTACTTGGAGATAATAGTTGACGGTTCATGATAGTATCTTCACTTTTGTTTAGCATGATTATGAGTTTGCTGAAGTCTTGCAATGTCTAGCTTTGGTGGGGTTTTCTATGCTTTGGTTATAACTTCAACCTTCCTTTAATTATTTCCCTTTTGACACATCTTCTTAATTCAATTGATACGGTGTGGTGGTAATCTTTTTCATCCTTCCACAAGTTTTAAGTACCAAAATCCTAATCAAGCAATAGACTATTTCATTATTCTACGTGTTTTTATAGGATACCCGAATTTCATTAAGTGATTACTCTTATTTTTGGGAGACAGCTTGAAGATTGATGATGGATTACTCCGACACTTAACCCTAATCTTCTTCTCCCTTTGATTTTCATTCAGCTTTTTTACTTTCAACTTTTTCTTTTATAAAAAGTTTCTTCTCACTTTTACCCCTTTTTTTTTTTAATTTCTCATTTCATGGGAGAATTGCTATGTCTGGCTAAGTAGGGATTTTTTGCCATTATTTAAAGATTTTTATGAAGTATAAGTTTACAAATGACAATGCTTAATAATAAAAATAATAAATATTTTAATTTATTTGGATTTTAACTATGAGAAATTTTTCAAAAAAAAATGTTGTGCCCCTGCTTTGGAAATTTTCTATTCTGCCACTACAAGGTGAGCAGGGGAGCACAAAGATGTTCATTGATGGCGGAATGCAGTTTGCTCAGGATAGAGATTTGAGTTGCATTGTTTGTGGGCGATAGGGCGAGTGAACAGCTTGGTGTGGGGGGTACGAGTGCATAGGAAATCACTTTGGGGTTTGTTTGACAAGTTCTCCAGGGCAAGCTAAAAGCAAAGGGCGAATGGGTTGGTCTGTGAGTGGGCGCATTACACCATGGAAATATTGGCGGAGTTAGAGAAGTTTATGGNTTTTTTTTTAATTTCTCATTTCATGGGAGAATTGCTATGTCTGGCTAAGTAGGGATTTTTTGCCATTATTTAAAGATTTTTATGAAGTATAAGTTTACAAATGACAATGCTTAATAATAAAAATAATAAATATTTTAATTTATTTGGATTTTAACTATGAGAAATTTTTCAAAAAAAAATGTTGTGCCCCTGCTTTGGAAATTTTCTATTCTGCCACTACAAGGTGAGCAGGGGAGCACAAAGATGTTCATTGATGGCGGAATGCAGTTTGCTCAGGATAGAGATTTGAGTTGCATTGTTTGTGGGTGATAGGGCGAGTGAACAGCTTGGCGTGGGGGGTACGAGTGCATAGGAAATCACTTTGGGGTTTGTTTGACAAGTGCTCCAGGGCAAGCTAAAAGCTAAGGGCAAATGGGTTGGTCTTCGAGTGGGTGCATTACACCTTGGAAATATTGGCGGAGTTAGAGAAGTTTATGATAAGCTATGTATGTATAAGCTGGTGATAAAATGTTATGAGAAGTAAATTTGATGACCTTTTTTATTGTACATAAATGCTTATTTGTAGCATACATGATAGATACAATAGGAAATAAATTGAGAGGAGAATTTTTATTGTAATTGGAGACTAATGTATGCTTCCTCAAATTATAAATTGATTGAGTTTTATTATTTCTAAAATGTATAATGTGTTAATACAAGTAATTATATTTTAAGTTTAATTGATTAAGTGATGTTGGTGCATTCACGAGCAATCTTTTAAAATCAAAAGTATGTTCTATGCGGATGTTAAAAAAATTTCTCCATCTATGTTGCTATTGATCTAATTTGTATGAATTGAAAATAAGTTTTGGTCCAATTCTATGAGTTACGCTCTCAGTTACTCTCATCTTTTCTAATTTAAATGAGCTGGGTAGAAGGGAAGGCTGTCTTTAGAAGCAAGATGTGGACTTGATATTTGTTTGTCATTGTTGAAGATAATTGTTGTTGTATGGGGTTTATCTGAATTTTGGAAATTTGCTATGGTTCGAACCAACATTCACTGAGGAAATGCTTGGCAGTAATGTCTTTCTGTCATGAATTTTGTGTGTGAATAATAGAGAATCTATCATGAAAAATCAGATTTTGGGATTATTTATATACCAGATTATGTGCTAGTCTCCTTGTAGGATGTATCCATTCATTTTTCCATGTTTAGTGCACGTTTATTGTGTTTTCTGATCTTTTTCCAATTTAGTTCGAAGTTGATGTAATTTGCTTTAAATCCTATGGAGTAATTTGAACATTTAACTAGGGAATCAACTAAGTAAGTTGTATAAGAATTGTAACTGTCATTCCTATTATATTAAAACTCTTTTAATGGTTAATAGATGTTTTTGTTTTCTTCTCGACTCAGCGTTGAGTCGCCCCTAAAACTTTTTTAAATATGTATACACTCATTCGTAATAGCAACTTATTTTAAATAGGCTAAACATCAAACAAACTTTGGTGAATATCTGTTTGTTGCTTCAATATACAAATATCAAAACTTATGCCTACTCTTCAAATCATTGAAGTGCTAGCTTAATAAAAAATTTACATCCAAAATAATGCCTGTTTATTCATGTGCTGCACTTCTAGTAAATGAATGGAAATTCANATGAGAAGTAAATTTGATGACCTTTTTTATTGTACGTAAATGCTTATTTGTAGCATACATGATAGGAAATAAATTGAGAGGAGAATTTTTATTGTAATTGGAGACTAATGTATGCTTCCTCAAATTATAAATTGATTGAGTTTTATTATTTCTAAAATGTATAATGTGTTAATACAAGTAATTATATTTTAAGTTTAATTGATTAAGTGATGTTGGTGCTTTCACGAGCAATCTTTTAAAATCAAAAGTATGTTCTATGCGGATGTTAAAAAAATTTCTCTATCTATGTTGCTATTGATCTAATTTGTATGAATGGAAAATAAGTTTTGGTCCAATTCTATGAGTTACGCTCTCAGTTACTCTCATCTTTTCTAATTTAAATGAGCTGGGTAGAAGGGAAGGCTGTCTTTAGAAGTCAAGATGTGGACTTGATATTTGTTTGTCATTGTTGAAGATAATTGTTGTTGTATGGGTTTTATCTGAATTTTGGAAATTTGCTATGGTTCGAACCAACATTCACTGAGGAAATGCTTGGCAGTAATGTCTTTCTGTCATGAATTTTGTGTGTGAATAATAGAGAATCTATCATGAAAAATCAGATTTTGGGATTATTTATATACCAGATTATGTGCTAGTCTCCTTGTAGGATGTATCCATTCATTTTTCCATGTTTAGTGCACGTTTATTGTGTTTTCTGATCTTTTTCCAATTTAGTTCGAAGTTGATGTAATTTGCTTTAAATCCTATGGAGTAATTTGAACATTTAACTAGGGCATCAACTTAGTAAGTTGTATAAGAATTGTAACTTTCATTCCTATTATATTAAAACTCTTTTAATGATTAATAGATGTTTTTGTTTTCTTCTCGACTCAGCGTTGAGTCGCCCCTAAAACTTTTTTAAATATGTATACACTCATTCGTAATAGCAACTTATTTTAAATAGGCTAAACATCAAACAAACTTTGGTGAATATCTGTTTGTTGCTTCAATATACAAATATCAAAACTTATGCCTACTCTTCAAAGCATTGAAGTGCTAGCTTAATAAAAAATTTACATCCAAAATAATGCATGTTAATTCATGTGCTGCACTTCTAGTAAATGAATGGAAATTCATGACATTAAAAGCAAATTTAATATATGAGATTTGTGTAGGAAGCCTTGATCCCTAGAGTCAGTGAGTAGAATCTAAGAGAAACTTAGATTAATTCATATTAACTATTTGAGTTATGAAGTTGTTTAGTACTAGGAGTGCGGGCTTGTGATAATGAGCATACACCAACATTACTCTGATATTACGAGAGAAATGGATATGCTATTGATTGAATTTTGGAGCCTATATTTAGGCATACCTGATGAATACAAACGGAGGACAATAAATAGAAAATATCATCAATTTTGAGGATTGAAAACAATATTAAAAATTAACTTTTTAATCTGGTACTTTCCTACAATAATTTTTTTTAAGCCTAGAACTTCTCTTTGATGACCATGAAATAGTTTTTTCTGTTCGCACTGCATCTAGGCATGCATTGATATGCATCATTGTCTCTCTTTAAACCATGGTGAAATGTGCTAACATTCACTGTGTATGTTAAATTTTCTGAAAGTAGCATTATAATGTTTCTCCATGAAGCTTTTGATCTTTTTTGTTCTGTACTTATTTTACTTGTGTTGTGTGTAGTGTTTTGTTTATAATGGTGTTGGTGTTCCAAATAGGCAGGGACATCTTTCCTCTCATTATGAACTTTTTGTTCTCACCCTTTGATTGTACTAACATGTGTTCGTTGCATTGCATGTGATTCTGGCCTCGTAGGAATATCCATGATTTACCTTTTTTATTTTTATATTCGTATAAGTTTGCTTTTGGGAGCCTTACAATTTTGCAATATTAAGCATTTTTTATATTCTGTTCTAATTATATTCTTGCTCAATTTCTTTGTTGAGCTTGTGAATCCTGAATTTTAGGTTTATTCAGGATTATAGATTTGATGTCTCTAAGTTGGAACCTTCAGCTGCACAGGTTTGTGTACTATTTTACTATTTTGCCGTTTTCTCTGTTATCTGAGTTATTAAATGCAGGCATAGCTTAAAATATCATCATCATTAATTCCTTTCTCTTTTAGTAAGAGAATATAAAATGTTAAAATTGATAGGGCATGCATTAGATTTTGCACTTAACAGAAAGTTAGAATATTCTTTGGCTTCGGCAAAGTGTTTTTTTCAAAGATTTAGTTCATCAAATTTCTTAATGTTTTATTTATTTAATTCAAATTTATTAAGCATAATACTAAAACCTTTTTAATAAAAATGACTAAGTAACAAGAGAAAAATGAGAGAAATAAATTTTAGGGAAGTTATTTTAACCAGTTCTATAGGATCTTTAAAATTTGAATAAATAGTTGAATATTTCATTTTCATATTCTTTTGGCCCCTAATTATAAGCTTGAGTCTATGCACGATTTTAGAGCAACATAATACAATAAAAATTAAATTTCATAGCAGGTCTTAACAAGAGGTTGCTTTAAAATAAAAATAGCTATATGCAATAGAAATAGAATTGTAGAGCAGGGCTTAGCAAGTGATTGATTTAAAATAAAATTAGCTATAATGTAGTATTTTGATGAAATTAGGAGTACATGCTGATTTCTAAACATAGGGCTGATTCAAGTGAAGTTGTCAGGTTGCCAAGTTTTACCAGAGTTGTTTTTGATCCTTCTTGCCAAGTTTTACCGAGTTGTTTTTGATCCTTCTGCAGTACCATGACCACTTCCGCATTATTTTTTCTTTTCTTTAAATAACATTGATTTGATGCCTTTCGGTAATTTTTCTTGGTTTGCCGGAGTTGAGCATGCTTGATAAAATATTTTGGCCTATTTTAAATCATCAACGACTTTGCTATATTTCTGTTGACTTAAAAGAGTTAATCTAATTGAGTTGACTAGATTTTAACCAGATTTAGCCATTATATTGGTGTACACTTCCATTGCTAATTATCTTTACAATTTGTCCATCAGAATTTGATGCAACAATTAGGTCGTCTCTACTCTGGCTTCAAGTTCATTGATTCCATCTGAAACATGTTTCACTGCTCATTGAAAAAAATTTAGTTTTTCATTCATTATATTTTTTCATTACTTTGTCTCCATTTAGTTAGAAGAAAATGAAATGAAATTCAATTAATTTAGGGGATGACTCTATTGATTTCAGATTTTTAGTTCTTTATTTGTTTCCTTTCACATATATTCGCAATCAAATAGCTGTAGTGTAGGACTTCAGAAATTTTGTATTTTAAGTGGGGCTGTTTTTAAAACGATGGGATAAGGCTGATAATGGCAATTATGTTTGTGATGAAAATTGCATTATTGTTGGAAGTAATTCATTTCTCTATAAGCAGGTAATGAAGTGTGAAGTTCCCATGCAGCTCTTCCTGGCCGCCCATGAGGTATCATCATTATATTCGTGCAGCGTTAGAATTGGATTTGCTTTTGAAAACGATATACAATGCTCTATTGACTTCTTATAGGCCTGGAAGGATATAGATATTGATTTCAAGTTTCAGGATCAGGTGGAAAAACTTATTCCCAGATCTTTGGGGAAGCTAGCATTGATTCGTGTGTCCATCCTAGTTTTGCTGTTTGCTTGCATAGCCCTCGAGGAAATTCTCCCAGTAATTAACCTCAGGCAAGTACTTTTTGTTCCCTTTTTACCTGATAATACAAATTTGTAATGTTTACTGCTTTTGCATGGATGAATAATAAGTCTCCATGAATGCTAATGGAATTTAGATGCTTGTTTTGAGAAAGAGACATAGGTATAAGATAAGGAGATTGTAGTGAAATGAATTTTGGCAAATATTTGATTGATTATGAATATAATAAACATTGGTTTGGGACTCACATACAATCTGAGTTATAAAATTGTTGAAAGCATCTCAATTCTATATCTTTTTTCATGCAATAAAAATAAGAAATCAAAACATTCATTGCTCGGAAATTTTTATTTTTTTGTTTATGAAGTATCGACAACAATGGCTATGATGAGTGTGACAGTAGATTTTTTGGCCAATATGATAGCCTATTTCCGTGGAAGGGGAGAGGATTCTATCCCAACTATACAAGCAAAAAGGGGCACAAGAAAGTTTCTTCCATAAGCCCAAGTATACACTCAATCTTTATACAAAGAGAAATTTAGGGAAATTCCGACTATCTTGAAGTCAAGTAAATATAATAATATTCTAATATCTTGTAGGAACACAAGAAGCAAATAGCGAAGTTATTAATAAATAGATCTAAATCATGTACTGAAATAATCCCAATTCGAATGCTCATTGAAGAAATCTCTTGTTTATTTGATCCTCCATCTCCTAGTTTCTCAGAAGCGGTTGGGTCATGAATCTCAAATTCATGCATGTTTCTCGTGCCCCTTTTCTCATAACAACTTGCTCCACACCTGCATCTCTATTCGCAATACTACACTCACAGCTCCCCAACATCAATACTCAACCTCTGCTCTCTTGCGACACTCTTTCAAAACACCCCTCAATACTCAACCTCTGCTCTCTTGTGACACTCTTTCAAAACACCCCTCAATTTCCTTTGATATTACTTCGTCTTATACATCCTTGATTTTATGCTCTGGTACTTCTTTAGGCACGATCAAGTAATCTTTACTTGTTCTTTTCTCTTGATGTATCCTGCCTTTCATTGTTGTTGATGGTTCCCCCTCCCCCGTGTTTGGAAAAGGATCTTTCTCTTTCTCTCTAAGGAATTTTGTCTCCTTGATGTTTTACTTGTTTCCAATTTGTTGATATTATGATTCATAGAAAGATTAATATCTTATGTATTCAAGAAACTTAATGGGGTGGAGAAAAGGCTAACGAGATTGATATCTTTGGTTTTAAACTTTAGTATTCTGATAAGAGTCACACTAAAAATGGTGTAGGCGTAATTATATATAAGAGTTTGAAAGATAATGTTGTAAAAATTAATAGAGTTGGAGATAAAATTATAGTCCTTAAGATTATCAATGATACTAAGATTTTTAGTATTATAAGTGCTTATGCTCCTCAAGTAGGTTCAGATATAGGGTCTGAAGATAAATTATGGAATGACTTAGAAGTCTTAATACAAACGATACCTCTTGAAAAAAGACTTTTTTGGAGGAGATTTAAATGGACATGCGGTAGAATGATAGAAGATTTCAGAAATATTCATGGTGGCTATAGTCTTGGAATGACTAATGAAGAAGCTAGAGCTATTTTAGATTTTGCTTTAGTGTATAATTTTGTTCTAAAACACAAATTAATTATTTTCTTATGAGAATAAGAGATCGCCGAGATTGTAAAGATTGTAAGGTAATTCCAAGTGAGGATTCAAGTACTGAACATCATTTATTAGTTCTAGATTTTAATGTGAAGAGTTGTAAAATAAAGAATACTAGGACTTATCTTCGTAGAATTAGATGAGAGAACCTAAAAGATACAAATAAAATTATTTTTACGAGTAAAATTCAAGATTTCAAATTATGGATGTTCGTGAAGAAGTAAATGCTATGTGGGATAAAGTAACAAATACTATTAAACAAGTAGCAAAAGATGTACTTGTAGAATCAAAAGAAAAAGTTTTTATAAATAAAAAGTTGGTTGGTGGAATAATAATGTGCAAGAAAAGATAAAATATAAGAAGTTATGTTATAAAAATTGGTTTAAATGCAAAAGCTTATAGAAGTGAGAAAAATATCAAACGGCTCGCAGGAAGTCTAAAAAACTAATTTGTGATGCTAAAAGTTTAATTTTTAATGATCTTTATAATATATTATATACTAAGGAGGGTGAAAAATATATGAATAAACTAGTCAAACAAAGAGAATCAAAAATAAAGATTTAACTCAAGTAAAAAGTGCTTTTCTTAGAAAAAAAATATTGAGCATAGGTGGGTGGAAAATCTGTGGGTGGAAAATTTGTAGGACTTGATGATATCCTAATTCAAGTGTGGAAATATTTAGGTGATTTGGGAGTTTCTTGGCTTACTAAACTCTTTAATATTATTTTAAAAACTAAAAAGATGCCTGAGGAGGAGGAAGAGTATTTTGGTCCCCATTATTAAGAATAAAAGGGTTGCACAAGAGTGTGCAAATTATTAGAGTATTTTGGTTCCCATTTTTAAGAATAAAGGGGATGCACAAGAGTGTGCAAATTATAGTAATTAAGTTGATGTGTCATACTTTAAAATTATGGGAAAGGGTAATTGAACATAGGTTAAGACGTATTACAAAAATTTCTGATAATCAGTTTGGATTTGTGTCGGGTAGGTCTACTATGGACGCTATACATTTATTGAGAGCCTTGATGGAGAAGTTCAGAGATAATAAGGAGAATCTACATTTGATTTTTATTGATTTAAAAAAAACTTACGGAGAAGTTCAGAGATAATAAGGATAATCTACATTTGATTTTTATTGATTTAGAAAAAGCTTATAATTTGGATTTATGCCGAGCAGGTCTACTATGGAAGCTATACATTTATTGAGAGGTTTGATGGACGATTTATGCCGGGGTTTATGCCAGACAGGTCTACTATGGAAGCTATACATTTATTGAGAGAGAGATAATAAGGAGAATCTACATTTGATTTTTATTGATTTAGAAAAAGCTTACGATAAAGTCTTTATGTCGGGCAGGTCTACTATGGAAGCTATACATTTATTGAGAAGTTTGATGGAGAAGTTCATTATGTCGGGCAGGTCTACTATGGAAGCTATACATTTATTGAGAGGTTTGATGGAGAAGTTTAGATAACAAGGAGATCTACATTTGATTTTTATTGATTTAGAAAAAGCTTATGATAAGGTTCCAAGAGATATCCTTTGTAGAATTCTTGAGAAGAAAGATGTTAATATGACTTATATTCAAGTAATTAAGTATATTGTATACTAGAGTTGTTACTTGTGTTCAAACTAAAGGAGGATTGACCAAATATTTTCCTATTTTTGCTTTGGAGAGTTATTGAGAAGAAAAGTGTTGATATGACTTATATTCAAGTCATTAAAGACATGAATACTAGAGTTGTTACTTGTGTTCGAACTGAAGGAGGATTGACCAAATATTTTCCTATTTCTTTTGGATTACAACAGGGATCGGCTTTAAAGCCCATATCTTTTTGCTTTAGTTATGGATGGTCCTACTGGACATTTACAGGAGGATGTACCTTGGTGTATTGTTTTTGTTGATGATATCCTTATCGAGATAAGACGAGAGAAAAAGTCTAGGAAAAACATGAATTATGGAGGTCTACATTGGAGTCTAAAGGCCTTCATTTGAGTAGAACGAAAACATNGGACAATAAATAGAAAATATCATCAATTTTGAGGATTGAAAACAATATTAAAAATTAACTTTTTAATCTAGTACTTTCCTACAATAATTTTTTTTTAAGCCTAGAACCTCTCTTTGATAACCATGAAATAGTTTTTTCTGTTCGCACTGCATCTAGGCATGCATTGATATGCATCATTGTCTCCCTTTAAACCATGGTGAAATGTGCTGACATTCACTGTGTATGTTAAATTTTCTGAAACTAGCATTATAATGTTTCTCCATGAAGCTTTTGATCTTTTTTGTTCTGTACTTATTTTACTTGTTTTGTGTGTAGTGTTTTGTTTATAATGGTGTTGGTGTTCCAAATAGGCAGGGACATTATTCCTCTCATTATGAACTTTTTGTTTTCACCCTTTGATTGTACTAACATGTGTTCGTTGCATTGCACGTGATTCTTGCCTCTTAGGAATGAATATCCATGATTTACCTTTTTATTTTTATATTCGTATAAGTTTGCTTTTGGGAGCCTTACAATTTTGCAATATTAAGCATTTTTTTATATTCTGTTCTAATCATATTCTTGCTCAATTTCTTTGTTGAGCTTGTGAATCCTGAATTTTAGGTTTATTCAGGATTATAGATTTGATGTCTCTAAGTTGGAACCTTCAGCTGCACAGGTTTGTGTACTATTTTACTATTTTGCTGTTTTCTCTGTTATCTGAGTTATTAAATGCAGGCATAGCTTAAAATATCATCATCATTAATTCCTTTCTCTTTTAGTAAGATAATATAAAATGGTAAAATTGATAGGGCATGCATTAGATTTTGCACTTAACAGAAAGTTAGAATATTCTTTGGCTTTGGCAAAGTGTTTTTTTCAAAGATTTAGTTCATCAAATTTCTTGATGTTTTATTTATTTAATTCAAATTTATTAAGCATAATACTAAAACCTTATTAATAAAAATGACTAAGTAACAAGAGAAAAATGAGAGAAATAAATTTTAGAGAAGTTATTTTAACCAGTTCTATAGGATCTATAAAATTTGAATAAATAGTTGAATATTTCATTTTCATATTCTTTTGGCCCCTATTTATAAGCTTGAGTCTAGGCACGATGTTAGAGCAACATAATACAATAAAAATTAAATTTAATAGCAGGGCTTAACAAGAGATTGCTTTAAAATAAAAATAGCTATATGCAATAGAAATAGAATTGTAGAGCAGGGCTTAGCAAGTGATTGATTTAAAATAAAATTAGCTATAATGTAGTATTTGATGAAATTAGGAGTACATGCTGATTTCTAAACATAGGGCTGATTCAAGTGAAGTTGTCAGGTTGCCAAGTTTTACCGAGTTGTTTTTGATCCTTCTTGCCAAGTTTTACCGAGTTGTTTTTGATCCTTCTGCGGTACCATGACCACTTCTGCATTATTTTTTCTTTTCTTTAAATAACATTGATTTGATGCCTTTCGGTAATTTTTCTTGGTTTGCCGGAGTTGAGCATGCTTGATAAAATATTTTGGCCTATTTTAACTCATCAACGACTTTGCTATATTTCTGTTGACTTAAAAGAGTTAATCTAATTGAGTTGATTAGATTTTAACCAGATTTAGCCATTATATTGGTGTACACTTCCATTGTTAATTATCTTTACAATTTGTCCATCAGAATTTGATGCAACAATTAGGTCGCCTCTACTCTGGCTTCAAGTTCATTGATTCCATCTTAAACATGTTTCACTGCTCATTGAAAAAAATTTAGTTTTTCATTCATTATATTTTTTCATTACTTTGTCTCCATTTAGTTAGAAGAAAATGAAATGAAATTCAATTAATTTAGGGGATGACTCTATTGATTTCAGATTTTTAGTTCTTTATTTGTTTCCTTTCACATATATTCGCAATCAAATAGCTGTAGTATAGGACTTCAGAAATTTTGTATTTTAAATGGGGCTGTTTTTAAAACGATAGGATAAGGCTGATAATGGCAATTATGTTTGTGATGAAAATTGCATTATTGTTGGAAGTAATTCATCTCTATAAGCAGGTAATGAAGTGTGAAGTTCCCATGCAGCTCTTCCAGGCCGCCCATGAGGTATCATCATTATATTCGTGCAGCGTTAGAATTGGATTTGCTTTTGAAAACGATATACAATGCTCTATTGACTTCTTATAGGCCTGGAAGGATATAGATATTGATTTCAAGTTTCAGGATCAGGTGGAAAAACTTATTCCCAGGTCTTTGGGGAAGCTAGCATTGATTCGTGTGTCCATCCTAGCTTTACTGTTTGCTTGCATAGCCCTCGAGGAAATGCTCCCAGTAATTAACCTCAGGCAAGTACTTTTTGTTCCCTTTTTACCTGATAATACAAATTTGTAATGTTTACTGCTTTTGCATGGATGAATAATAAGTCTCCATGAATGCTAATGGAATTTAGATGCTTGTTTTGAGAAAGAGACATAGGTATAAGATAAGGAGATTGTAGCGAAATGAATTTTGGCAAATATTTGATTGATTATGAATATAATAAACATTGATTTGGGACTCACATACAATCTGAGTTATAAAATTGTTGAAAGCATCTCATTCTATATCTTTTTTCATGCAATAAAAATAAGAAATCAAAACATTCATTGCTAGGAAATTTTTATTTTTTTGTTTATGAAGTATCGACAACAATGGCTATGATGAGTGTGACAGTAGATTTTTTGGCCAATATGATAGCCTATTTCCATGGAAGGGGAGAGGATTCTATCCCAACTATACAAGCAAAAAGGGGCACAAGAAAGTTTCTTCTATAAGCCCAAGTATACACTCAATCTTTATACAGAGAGAAATTTAGGGAAGTTCCGACTATCTTGAAGTCAAGTAAATATAATAATATTCTAATATCTTGTAGGAACACAAGAAGCAAATAGCGAAGTTATTAATAAATAGATCTAAATCATGTACTGAAATAATCCCAATTCGAATGCTCATTGAAGAAATCTCTTGTTTATTTGATCCTCCATCTCCTAGTTTCTCAGAAGCGGTTGGGTCATGAATCTCAAATTCATGCATGTTTCTCGTGCCCCTTTTCTCATAACAACTTGCTCCACACCTGCATCTCTATTCGCAATACCACACTCACAGCTCCCCAACATCAATACTCAACCTCTGCTCTCTTGTGACACTCTTTCAAAACACCTCTCAATACTCAACCTCTGCTCTCTTGCGACACTCTTTCAAAACACCCCTCAATTTCCTTTGATATTACTTCGTCTCATACATCCTTGATTTTATGCTCTGGTACTTCTTCAGGCACGATCAAGTAATCTTGTTCTTTTCTCTTGATGTATCCTGCCTTTCATTGTTGTTGATGGTTCCCCCTCCCCCGTGTTTGGAAAAGGATCTTTCTCTTTCTCTCTAAGGGATTTTGTCTCCTTGATGTTTTACTTGTTTCCAATTTGTTGTTATTATAATTCATAGAAAGATTAATATCTTATTTATTCAAGAAACTTAATGGGGTGGAGAAAAGGCTAACGAGATTGATAACTTAGGTTTTAAACTTTGGTATTCTGGTAAGGGTCGCACTAAAAATGGTGCAGGTGTAATTATATATAAGAGTTTGAAAGATAATGTTGTAAAAATCAATAGAGTTGGAGATAGAATTATAGCCCTTAAGGTTATCATTGATACTAAGATTTTTAGTATTATAAGTGCTTATGCTTCTCAAGTAAGTTTAGATATAGGGTCTGAAGTTAAATTCTGGAATGACTTAGAAGACTTAATACAAACGATACCTCTTGAAAAAAGACTTTTTTGGAGGAGATTTAAATGGACATGCGGTAGAGTGATAGAAGATTTCAGAAATATTTATGGTGGCTATAGTCTTGGAATGACTAATGAAGAAGCCAGAGCTATTTTAGATTTTGCTTTAGCGTATGATTTTGTTATTATTAATACTTATTAGAATGAATCTAATAAAACACAAATTAATTATTTTCTTATGAGAATAAGATATCGCCGAGATTGTAAAGATTGTAAGGTAATTTCAAGTGAGGATTTAAGTACTGAACATCATTTATTAGTTCTAGATTTTAATTTGAAGAGTTGTAAAATAAAGAATACTAGGACTTATCTTCGTAGAATTAGATGAGGGAACCTAAAAGATACAAATAAAATTATTTTTATGAATAAAATTCAAGATTTCAAATTATGGATGTTCTTGAAGAAGTACATGCTATGTGGGATAAAGTAACAAATACTATTAAACAAGTAGCAAAAGATGTACTTGGAGAATAAAAAGAAAAAGTTTTTATAAATAAAAATAGTTGGTGGTGAAATAATAATATGCAAGAAAAGATAAAATATTAGAAGTTATGTTATAAAAATTGGTTTAAATGCAAAAACTTAGAGAAGTGGGAAAAATATCAAACGGCTCGCAGGGAGTCTAAAAGACTAATTTGTGATGCTAAAAGTTTTATTTTTAATGATCTTTATAATATATTAGATACTAAGGAGGGTGAAAAATATATGAATAAACTAGTCAAACAAAGAGAATCAAAAATAAAGAATTAACTCAAGTAAAGTGTATTAAAGATAAAATTAAAAAAGTGCTTTTCTTAGAAAAAAAATATTCAGCATAGGTGGGTGGAAAGTCTGTAGGACTTGATGATATCCCAATTCAAGTGTGGAAATATTTAGGTGATGTGGGAGTTTTTTGGCTTACTAAACTTTTTAATATTATTTTGAAAACTAAAAAGATGCCTAAGGAGGAGGAAGAGTATTTTGGTCCCCATTATTAAGAATAAAAGGGTTGCACAAGAGTGTGCAAATTATTAGAGTATTTTGGTTCCCATTTTTAAGAATAAAGGGGATGCACAAGAGTGTGCAAATTATAGTAATTAAGTTGATGTGTCATACTTTAAAATTATGGGAAAGGGTAATTGAACATAGGTTAAGACGTATTACAAAAATTTCTCATAATCAATTTGGATTTGTGCCGGGTAGGTCTACTATGGAAGCTATACATTTAGTTATTTCTCATAATCAATTTAGATTTATGTCGGGCAGGTCTACTATGGAAGCTATACATTTATTGAGAGGCTTGATGGAGAAGTTCAGAGATAATAAGGAGAATCTACATTTGATTTTTATTGATTTAAAAAAAACTTACGGAGAAGTTCAGAGATAATAAGGATAATCTACATTTGATTTTTATTGATTTAGAAAAAGCTTATAATTTGGATTTATGCCGAGCAGGTCTACTATGGAAGCTATACATTTATTGAGAGGTTTGATGGACTCAGAGATAATAAGGAGAATCTATATTTGATTTTTATTGATTTAGAAAAAGCTTATGATAAGATTCCAAGAGATATCCTTTGTAGAATTCTTGAGAAGAAAGATGTTGATATGACTTATATTCAAGTAATTAAGTATATTGTATACTAGAGTTGTTACTTGTGTTCAAACTAAAGGAGGATTGACCAAATATTTTCCTATTTTTGCTTTGGAGAGTTATTGAGAAGAAAAGTGTTGATATGACTTATATTCAAGTCATTAAAGACATGAATACTAGAGTTGTTACTTGTGTTCGAACTGAAGGAGGATTGACCAAATATTTTCCTATTTCTTTTGGATTACAACAGGGATCGGCTTTAAGCCCATATTTTTTTGCTTTAGTTATGGATGGTCTTACTGGACATTTACAGGAGGATGTCTTGGTGTATTGTTTTTGTTGATGATATCTTATCGAGATAAGACGAGAGAAAAAGTCTAGGAAAAACATTAATTATGGAGGTCTACTTTGGAGTCTAAAGGCCTTTATTTGAGTAGAACGAAAACAGAATACATGGAATGTGATTTTATTAGTAGTAGCTCTAGTGATAGAAATGTAACTTTGGGCGATCAAATTATTAAAAGGTGTGAACGATTTAAATATTATGGGTCTTTTGTTCAAAGCGATGGTGATATAGATGGGGATGTTAATAATAGAATTCGAGTTGGTTGGTTGAAGTGGAGGAATGTTTCGGGCCTTTTGTGTGATAGAAAAGTTTCGCTTAGACTGAAAGGAAGATATTATAAGACGGTGGTGAGACCTATACTGCTTTATGACGCTGAATGTTGGCCTTTAAAAGAGAAGCATAATACCAAATTATGTGTTGCTGAGATGAGAATGATTAGTGGGACGAGTGGCTTTACACTTAGAGACAAAATACAAAATGAATATAACCGTGATAGGGTTGGTGTAGCTCCTGTGACGGACAAAATTAGAGAAAGTCGTCTTTAGATGGTTTGGTCACATTAAACGTTGACCATCTAATGATCTGATTAGGAGAGTAGATGTTTTAGATTCGACTTATGTTAGGAAAGGTAGAGGTAGAACATAGGAGACATGGGCTTATTGTATAAAAAATGATCTTAATTTACTAGAACTAAATGAAAATATGGCACTAAATAGGACAGGCTTATTGTATAAAAAATGATCTTAATTTATTAGAACTAAATGAAAATATGACACTAAACATGACTCAATGGAGAAAAATCTTATTGTATAAAAAATGATCTTAATTTATTAGAACTAAATGAAAATATGACACTAAATAGATATTGTATTAAAAATGATCTTAATTTACTAGAATTAAATGAAAATATGACACTAAATAGGACTCAATTGTATATGATCTTAATTTATTAGAACTAAATGAAAATATGACACTAAATAGGACGTAATGGAGAAAAATGATTCATGTAGCCGACCCCACGTAGTGGGATTATGGTTTAGTTGTTGTTATTGTTGTTGTACTATGGTCTTAGAAGTTGCAACTACATTATAACATTTTATCCATTTCATTATGTGTTTCAAGATCTTGGTTAAGGGGAAGACAATTGGTGGATGTATTATGGGTGGTGGAATTTACTACTTAACACTTGAGTTCTTTAATATTTGCTCCAGTCATCATTTTGTATCAATATCAATGTCATTTGATTGATCCTATACCAAGACGACTTTTAGAGTTTATTCTTTTCTCCCTCTCAATCTCTAGGAGTTAATGCAATGCTTTAAACTCAATAAAATCATCTGATGTTTTCTCCATCTTTCACATTGAGTCGTAGTTTTCTTCTGTTTTTTTTTTCCCACTCTGATATTTAAGATCTGAGTATTGCTTTTTTCCACAGGATTTAAAAACTTTATGAGATAAGTGTCAAAATTGTTTTTGACTCTGTGCAGGAGGTCCAATCCCAAGGTTTATAAAAGTATCGATTTAGTCAAATTCTATTAATTTGGATTGAAATAGTCCCCAATAACGACCATTTAGTATTGGGATTTTTTTAGCAATTTTATAGATTTCGGGACTAAAATGATCTCATATAAATAGTAGGGGGATTATTTTGGCGCTTCACTCAATATTTATTAAAGTTTTTTGATGATCACTTTTGCATCACATGAGCATATTTACCAGTATGGCCTGTGTTTCACGCTTATAAGAAAATAAAAGTTTAGTTTTAACCATATGATTAAAGCTCTACGTATGGATATANTTTTTTCCACAGGATTTAAAAACTTTATGAGATAAGTGTCAAAATTGTTTTTGACTCTGTGCAGGAGGTCCAGTCCCAAGGTTTATAAAACTATCGATTTTGTAAAATTTTGTTAATTTGGATTGAAATAGTCCCCAATAATGACCATTTAGTATGGGGATTTTTTTAGCAATTTTATAGATTCCGGGACTAAAATGATCTCATATAAATAGTAAGGGGATTATTTTGATGCTTCACTCAATATTTATTAAAGTTTTTTGATGATCGCTTTTGCATCACATGAGCATATTTACCAGTATGGTTTGTGTTTCATGCTTATAAGAAAATAAAAGTTTAGTTTTAACCATATGATTAAAGCTCTACGTATGGATATATGTCGGAAGCATAAGAAGTTTGTTAGTCCTCATATTTCCTTCTCAAAAAAAAAAAAGGGACATGTAATTACGAAGTCCGCTTAAATTTTTCAAGCTATGCAACAAACTGGTACATTTTAAAGAAGAAAAGAAAAGCAGAAGTTCCATGATCATACTGTAGAAAATTGAAATTTAACTGCATTTGTTCTGTTCTTCAAAGTGACACATTTTCAGGAACACATTGCAGGTATGCATCTCTATCACAAACAGGAATTTTCCTTACAGGATGTGCCTTAAAAATACACAGATCTACTCACCTTACATAGCTGCAGCATTAGCATTCACACACCTGGTAATTGACTCAATAGACTTCTTACATCACAAAAATAATCATTTTTCTCTAATAAATTTTAAAGGCTGCCGATTGGGATCATCTTTGATTTTTTTTTTAATTTTTCTTATTTTTGTTTTATGCTATTTATAANCTGGTAATTGACTCAATAGACTTCTTACATCACAAAAATAATCATTTTTCTCTAATAAATTTTAAAGGCTGCAGATTGGGATCATCTTTGATTTTTTTTTTTTCTTATTTTTGTTTTATTTTTTTTAAGTGAAATAAAACTTGTTTGGTATGTTATACAACAAATTATGTACATATAGAAAATATAATAAACAAACATAATTAAAAAAAAACAAAAATGATCCGAAACATGCCCTAACTGTATAATTATTTTAATCTATTTTTAATGAGTTTTTCCATTTTCTTGTATTATTTATTTATTTANATTTATAATTTTTTTAAGTGAAATAAAACTTGTTTGGTATGTTATACAACAAATTATGTACATATAGAAAATGTAATAAACAAACATAATTAAAAAAAAAACAAAAATGATCCGAAACATGCCCTAACTGTATAATTATTTTAATCCATTTTTAATGATTTTTTCCATTTTCTTGTATTATTTATTTATTTTTTATTTTTTTTGTAGTGTTACAAGGTAAATGTAGAATAATGATTCAGTGCATATTTTAGGAGAGAGGTCTCTCTCATTTTGATGGTCTTGCAAGCAGGGTCAAGAAATATACTACCACCAACTTCACAGTTAAGTGGTATTGCCTTTGTCCTTCAAAGGGGAGGGCAAGGAGTTCAACCCACCCTTAAAAAAAAAAAAATTTCAGGGTGGGGTGAAGAAATTGTTGTCTTATATGATTATTTGTATTTTTATGGATATGAATGTATTTCAAAGCCTATACTTTATTTGTGGCTGATTAATCTTAAGTTTTTAATGAAATGCTTTTTTTATTTTTTTTGTTTTAATGATTCAGTAATGTTGATACTGTTATCTTATTATTTCTAAAATTAATTAGATGAATTATTAGTGTTTGGCTGTTCAATCTGATTATTTATTTATTTTGAGGAGCTTTTATATTCACTGTCATGTTTATAGTTTTCAAATTACTTATTTTATGTTTGCTTTGCCAAAAGTACATTTTGTTTGGTAGAATACAAAGATAATTTGGTGGTCTATTAATCTCATTGTTTATGGAGATGCATTAATATGCATGCTGAAAAATTCATTCATTTTGCTAGGGGATAATATGAGCTTACTTTGCCGAAATATATTTATTTTTTATTTAATTTTTAGTGGGACTTTATATCTGAGATTGAAGATGAAAATGAATAGATTATGAAATATCTTTTAGTGGATTTTAATCAGGTTTTAAACATAATCGTTGTTTTAAAAAAATTCAAAATTATTCATTCTTTTTTAGCTTGTGAAATGTATGAATTCAGGACTTTAAATAGCGGGTTTATTAATAGGATATATCAAAATTTTCATGATAGAAGATTATGCTTGTGTGATTTGATATTTGAGATTTTAATGTGGTGTCCATGTATAGTTTTGAATCAAATGTGGGTTATTGTTGATATTTTATATTATTTGAATAATTTTAATTGTTGAGATGAATAAAAAAACTAAAAATTAAAAGGTTGTATGATCAATTTTACTTTTTTATATTTGTTTGATGGTTTTGTTAAATCTTCATGCAAATTGATGATATTTGATACACATGAGATTCAAGCTTTTGACCAAAGAAATTTATATTAAATTAAGAATAAAAAGGTAATTTTTTACTCTTTTAAAAGTAAAAGTTAATTTGTAATTATACATTTTGCATTATGTCATAAAGTGGCAATTACTTAAAATTTCAACTTGTTTGAATGTTATTGGTTTAAAATTTATGATGGTTGTGTGTTGGAATATTTGCAAGGATAGAAGGGGAGTTTATCATCCTGATATTGCATGACTAAACATCGGAGAGCACACTAATAGACGAGTTTTTAAAGTAAAAAAATGAAAGAGAAAAATTATTTGGCATAGTTAATGAAAAAAAAAAGTTTTATTTTTATGATATAAGGCTTACCAATGGTGCCCTACTTCGTAGTTGGATTTGTGAATAATTTTAGTATACATTAAATGCAGATGGTCCATGATCAACGGACTTTGATAACATTGAACAAAATTAAAATAAATGATGAATGTTAGTGGTTTGGTGATGGTGCATGCTTGACTTGGCCATTCTTAATATGAGGTAGATAATAAGCTACAAGCTGAGCATTAAACATTTGTGGAAGACATGCACTCGATGTTGACCATTGATGTGTTAAGAGTGTCGTTGAGTAACATTGAAAGAATTACGACTATCTCAGTTATTCTCTTTACTAAAATAAGAGGCCGGATGAACGAATAAAAATCAAGTGTTGGATGCTGCTGGTGGTTGACATACAAGAGATAATATTTGATATGATGCAAACAATGATTGATAAAAAAAAAAGGGTACTTACAATCACACACTTCTTATGTATTTACATATATAAAAACTAACCTTCATATTTACTTGAATGCAAATAAAATCTTTAACACCAAATAAACAACTACCATATTCAGTAACTTTTTAAAAATAAAATGCTCATTTTCATGAATAGGTATATGATGCAAAAGTGCTATCGATGCAAATATCAAACTTTTGGTGTTAGATATGTATATACATAAGAATTGTGTGGTATGTATGTAAATCTTCTTATAGAATATTGTAATTTGTGTTAAGGTTGATAGTTGGCTTATTTGTTGAAACTCTAGATGATCAATAAATATACTTCATACATCAATAAATAGTAGACATTAGATGGCAGTTGACATGAAGCGTCTAAACTCAAGCGATGGTTTTTATTCAACTTGGTTTTCTCCTAAAATGGGAGATTACGTGATAGTGAATACTTTTAAAGAGTTCTTGGCTATCAATATGATATACCAATATTATCATAGTCGAATATTTCACTTATATGATAAGATAATTGAGATTTCAAAATCTAGAGACATTACACTGCCACATAAAATATTGGTATAGGCTTTAGGAAGATTTTAGTGGAACAATTAGTGTTTAGACATAAAAACTTATTGTGGCATATTTTTATCTTATTTCTCCATTATTGTTTGTGTTATATACAAAAAAAAAAATTTATTTCCTAATTTTATGTAATGCAAGTATTTCTGTTTTATTGTATTTATGTGATTGTGAATTTTTATGTATTTATTTTGATTTAGCTAATTTGTTAGTTTAAGGTCCATAGTTCTAGGCCTATAAGCATAAGACTAGAATTTTGGATTAGTGTTATATGACATTAAACTTGAAAGAATAGAAATAATAATCCATTAACTTTAAAAAATCCAAAAGAATTTAAGTGAAATGATAAACTTATCTTTGGACCCTAGGCTAATTTCAAGCCTAAATCTCTTAGAGAGTATGCAAAACCAGTGATAGATGAAATTCATTTGAGTATCAAAGACCTTGTCACCGAAGCCAACTCTTTTGAGTTAAACCAACTATTATCTTATGGTTTAGAACAATAAGATTGGTCGATCACACACATATTACCCTAACATTCATTTAACTAGTTTCTTAAAATTTTGTGCCATTTTTGGGTATAACATCATTTTTAACAATGCTAATAGACTAAGGATATTCCCTTTCTCACTTAGGGATAAGCCCAAAATGCGGCTCAATTCCTTAGTACTATGGTCATTTACCAAAAGGAACGAATTAGCTCAAAACTTTCTGGTCAATACTCCAACGATGCCAAAAACTCGACAACGGTTATAGATGTGATAAAAATGTGTATAAAATATTCAATTATTGT
The DNA here is from genome assembly GCA_002079205.1 of Phalaenopsis hybrid cultivar. Taxonomy (NCBI): domain Eukaryota; kingdom Viridiplantae; phylum Streptophyta; class Magnoliopsida; order Asparagales; family Orchidaceae; genus Phalaenopsis; species Phalaenopsis hybrid cultivar. The sequence continues at coordinate 111,717 of JXCR01120146.1, read as the reverse complement.
AAAGTCACACTTATCAAAGCAAGTATACGTATCGCTCAAGTAATATAAGACTCTGATGGAGTCCTGGATATCGATCCCACATGAAGTAATACTAGTGGCTACAAACTATGATTTAGAAAATCAATACTTAATAACAGCAATATAGTTCAAATTGCTTATTTGTCACTAATAAGCAATTGAAATAAATATGTAATTTTAACAAAATCTTAACTAATTAATTCTAATAATAAATTTTCTAATGTGAAGTTCAATATTTAAGAAAGCATCCTTCTCCTTGTCATAAAATTAAAGTGAATGGATAAAGTGAATTAGTTCAAATTGTATTGTGCAAAATAGGAGCATACCTATTCTTTACCCTTTGGTCCAGGCATAAAGAATATTGACTAATCATATGCTTGGTTACTGAATCTACAACTAGGCTAGGAAGATACTGGCTCTCACTTCGGAGCTCTCACGTTCCCCTCGCCTGAGGGCTAACATCTACACTTCAACACCCAAACGATAGGACCGAATCGAGGATTTTAATCTGTCACTCTAAAATCTTCAATTCTACACTCGATAATTTTATTTCCCTATTTATTTGCACCCAACTTTCAAGGACTTTGACATCCCTAAATCTTGGATGTATTCTTCACTTTAGTTGTAAAGCTCAATATATTTTAACAAATCAATTGACCAGATTGAAAGTAAATTAAGATCAAAGTAAAAAGATGGTCACAACTTATTTAACTTTCTCATGGCTCAACCAATTCAAATCACCATTTCACAAAATCTCAAGACAAGAAGAAAGATAAAGAAAACTACTCAGAACTCATGGAGAAGGTATGACAAAACTTAAAACTTATATATAAAAGCAAAGTCATACAAACTTCAGTAAGTAAATACCACTTATCTCTAATTGCTCCATAAGCAAACTCCTCGAAGTTCCTCTGAATCTCTTCATTTCTTTACAGCACACAGAATTCTTCTTCGAAGCGACAAGAAGGAAGAAATCTCTCACTTACTCTCCACTCTTACAATCTCTCAAAAAATTCCTCACAATACTAAACCTAAATTAAACTCTCTACACTCTACAAATAACAAAAACTCAGTGGACACCTCCACGGGGCTCCCTTTTTTTGGTCCAAATGTTTCTCTTAAAGTTTTAGAAGAGTTTTCCCAATAATTGCCTAAGCATCCTCTCAAAAATTGTCCACATTCAATGCATCTATTGAGAGAACCACCATTCTCGCCATCGGTGGCCTCGATGGCGCCTTTGGCGGCCTTCTAGAATAATTGATTCTGGAATCTCAGGACAAACCCGTCGTCGGTGCCGTTGGGCTCGCCGTCGGCGCCATAGTTCAAATCTTTATATTTTGGTCCTTTTTGCTCCAAATTTGCTCCTTTTTGCATCTTTTTGCTCCAATGATCATAATTCAACATACCTACAACAAAACATCAAAAATACCCTTCTTTAAAGTGCAATATCATCAATATTAGCATAAAATAGGTATGAAAATCTCAACATATTTTTTTTTGGTCAAAATCCCCAAAACTTAACTATTTCTTGTCCTCATGTAATTTTAGTACTACATAAAAGTTATGATCTAATGTAGTAAATTTTTAATTCAGAAATACTATAAGTTTGATTTAAGTGAATGCCATAGAGAGATTTTTAGAAAAAATTCAAGTAATTAAATTAACTTTGTAGCTACAGTACTATCTAGTCATCATGTTTAAGTGTTCTAATTTTCTATTCATTTCAAAAATGACTATATGTTGTAATATCAAGTCACTTAGAATTTTCAAGTAATAGGAACTTCATGAGAACACTACTAGTAAAAGATGATAATCTATAAATATAAGTTCAAGAATTTATTTAGATTTTCCCTTTATGTAGGTCTNTTTGTTAGGGGATAATATGAGCTTACTTTGCCGAAATATATTTATTTTTTATTTAATTTTTAGTGGGACTTTTTATACGAGAATGAAGAGGAAAATGAATGGATTATGAAATATCTTTTAGTGGATTTTAATAAGGTTTTAAACATAATCGTTGTTTTAAAAAAAATCAAAATTATTCATTCTTTTTGAGCTTGTGAAATGTATGAATTCAAAAATTTTTAAATAGCGGGTTTATTAATAGGTTGTATGATCAATTTTACTTTTTTATATTTGTTTGATGGTTTTGTTAAATCTTCATGCAAATTGATGATATTTAATACACATGAGATTCAAGCTTTTGACCAAAGAAATTTATATGAAATTAAGAATAAATAGATAATTTTTTACTCTTTTAAAAGTAAAAGTTAATTTGTAATTATACATTTTGCATTATGTCATGAAGTGGCAATTTCTTAAAATTTCAACTTGTTTGAATGTTATTGGTTTAAAATTTATGATGGTTGTGTTGGAATATTTGTTAGGATAGAAGGGTAGTTTATCGTTCTGGTATTGCATCACTAAACATGGGAGAGCAACACGAATAGACAAGTGTTTTTAATATAAAAAATGAAAGAGAAAAATTATTTGGCATAATTTAATGAAAAAAAAAATTATGTTTATGTTATAAGGCTTACCAATGGTGCCCTAATTCGTAGTTGGATTTGTAAATAATTTAGTATACATTAAATGCAGATGGTCCATGATCAACGGACATTGATGACATTGAACAAAATTAAAATAAAACATGAATGTTAGTGGTTTGGTGATGGTGCATGCTTGACTTGGCCATTCTTAATATGAGGTAGATAATAAGCTACAAGCTGAGCATTAAACATTTGTGGATGACATGCACTCGATGTTGACCATTGATAAGTGTTAAATGTGTCGTTGAGTAACATTGAAAGAATTACGACTATCTCAGTTATTCTCTTTCTAAGATGGTAGGCCGGATGAATGAAAAAAAAATCAAGTGTTGGATGCTGCTGGTGGTTGACATACAAGAGATAATATTTGATATGATGCAAACAATGATTGATAAAAAAAAGGGTACTTACAATCACACACTTCTTATGTATTTACATATCTAAAAACTAACCTTCATATTTACTTGAATGCAAATAAAATCTTTAACACCACATAAACAACTACCATATTCAGTAACTTTTTAAAATTGAAATGCTCATTTTCATGAATAGGTATATGATGCAAAAGTGCTATAGATGCAATCATCAAACTTTTGGTGTTAGATATGTATATACATAAGAATTGTGTGGTATGTATGTAGATCTTCTTATAGAATATTGTAATTTGTGTTAAGGTTGATAGTTGGCTTATTTGTTGGAACTCTAGATGATCAATAAATATACTTCATACATCAATAAATAGTAGACATTAGATGGCAGTTGACATGAAGCGTCTAAACAAAAGCGATGGTTTATATTCAACTTGGTTTTTTCCTAAAACGGGAGATTAGGTGATAGTGAATACTTTTAAAGAGTTCTTGGCTATCAATATGATATACCAATATTATCATAGTCGAATATTTCACTTATATGATAAGATAATTGAGATTTCAAAATCTAGAGACATTACACTGCCACAAAAAATATTGGTACAGGCTTTAGGAAGATTTTAGTGGAACAATTAGTGTTTAGACATAAAAACTTTTTGTGACATATTTTTTATCATATTTCTCCATTATTGTTTGTGTTATATAAAAAAAAAATTATTTCCTAATTTTATGTTCTGCAAGTATTTCTGTTTTATTGTATTTCTGTGATTGTGAATTTTTATGTATTTATTTTGATTTAGCAAATTTGTTAGTTTAAGGTCCATAGTTCTAGGCCTATAAGCATAAGACTAGAATTTTGGATTAGTGTTATATGACATTAAACTTGAAAGAATAGAAATAATAATCCATTAACTTTAAAAAATCCAAAAGAATTTAAGTGAAATGATAAACTTATCTTTGGACCCTAGGCCAATTTCATGCCTAAATCTCTTAGAGAGTATGCAAAACCAGTGATAGATGAAATTCATTTGAGTATCAATAACCTTGTCATCGAAGCCAACTCTTTTGAGTTAAACCAACTATTATCTTATGGTTTAGAACAATAAGATTGGTCGATCACACACATATTACCCTAACATTCATTTAACTAGTTTTGGGTATAACATCATTTTTAACAATGCTAATAGACTAAAGATATTCCCTTTCTCACTTAGGGATTAGCCCAAAATGCGGCTCAATTCCTTAGTACTATGGTCATTTACCCAAAGGAACGAATTAGCTCAAAACTTTCTGGTCAATACTCCTTTCTATCCACAAAAGCAAAACATAGGAATGACATCACCTCCTTTATCTTGTTAGATGGATATTCTATCTATGAAGCCTTAGAAAGATTTAAAGAACTACTTAGGAAGTGCCCACACAATCGATTTTATTTTTAATAGTTAGGTTTTCTAGAAAACATACAAATTTGAAGATTTAATTGTTTAAATAATCATACACAACATTAAAAGTAATCTACCATTTTAAAAGTTGGAAATACCACTTTATGATGGGTTCAACTAATTAAACGAAAAAATTTTTAATATTTGAAAGGTCTAAAATTAAAACCAACAAAGCTTTCCCCTACTTAAGCTAATGACTAAATTGGATTTAGATCATCCTATAAACACAACCCCTATAGTTAATTACATCTTAAGAAACAAAAGACACTTAAGAAAACTTGTGATTCTAGTTGTGGTCTCGACTGATCATTAAGAATGACAAAACACAAAAGCATAAAAGTGAAAAATTTTATTTATGGCACCCCAAAGGAGGAAGTAAGATATTGTTGGCATTGTTTTTTGATGTCACTTTTTTTGGGATTTTCATGTAGACCTATGAGAACATATTTTATTTAAGTGTAATCTCTCATAGTCTAAAAATATCCTTTGAGATTTCACAGTGCATGTTTAGAGCAACAAGATAGAGGCATGCACCTGGGCACATCCACGCCCTAACCGGAGAACACATGCACCTCACTTTTTTCTAGCACCAGCACTAAGAGGGCTGATGCTCCCACACTCGCCTTTGTCTAGAGCCCCCTCATCCAAATATATCAAACAAAGAAAACCTGCACCTAGATACCAGTGCCCTCACGCCTAAAGTCCATAAGCATGAAAAAACTTTACCTCGATACAGGAACACTTAGGCCAGACTGATGCACCCGTGCCATGTGCACGCGCACTTGTGATTGGAGAGTGTGGAGCTCCCATACTAGTAGGTTGGTGCCCCTGCTTTAATCCTGTGCAAGATTAGTGCCCATATGCTAGGAAGCATTAAGCTATTGGTGTGGGGGCTCCAAGCTCTCCAAGCACAAATGCGTCATGCACGTGGTATGGGTGCACCATTCTGGCTTGGTTTTGCTGGTATCCAGACACAGGTTTATCATTCTTACTATCTTTAGATGGACCTACTTGGTTGAATCAATCCATTAAAGGACCAATTTACGCAGTTAAATCATTAGAAATGAGGCCGTAAAAGGACTTTATCACCTTCTTATAATGGTGGCTAATTGCATGCATCCATCATGACACTTGGAGGGGTGTTCATGACACATGAAGGGTAGACTTGGGGAAAGGTGTTTCCCTCCATTTCCTTTTAGTTTTCTGACATGCTTAAAAATGTGTTGCTTTTTTATATTTTATGCTCATTTTTAATGATCTTGCACTTTAATGGAAGTTATTTTGTATCTTTTTGATTTTAAGCACAAGATATGGAGCTTTGGAAAAAATAGAGCAAATATTGTGCAATATGGATTCAAATGGAGCAAGGAAGAAAATTTTAACCTAACACATTTTAATATGTATTTCCTTTTTTATGCTTTGTTTCTTTTACATTTATAACATATTTGTGAATGAAATTGCACTATAAAGCAAGGCTATTTTCATGTTATCTTACAGGTTTTACACTTGGAGTGGATTGGAACTAAAACAAGGCAAAACAAAGCAAAACAGAAGCAAACAAGGGTCCTACTAGCAGGGTGGCACCTAGGGGCTAAAAAGTGGTGCCTAGGCGTCAGTGCCCACCAGAAAATAGAAAAGATGGAGCCATGATGCCACTTTTTGGTGCCTAGGCGCCGGAAACAGTTGTGGATGAGTTCTAGACTATCTAAGGAGTTATTAGGCAGATTTTGGCACTTAAAAAACCACCTTTTTGTATTTCAAACTCCTAAAATCTCCAAGAATGCCCAGAGGTCGTAGATAGAAGTATAAAATGTGGATTCTTTCCTTTTCTGGAGAGATTGGAGATGGGTTTTTTAGAGACATTTGAAAGGAATTATATTAGCATTGTATGGATCAGCAAGAAACTTTGTTGGAGGAATTTTGATCTTTCTTGCATAGGAAAAGAGTTAAGCATTACGCTCTTCATTATCTTATAATTTTTGTAAATAATTATCTAGTGGATTTGCTTTGATTTAAATAAAGTTTTCCATTGTGTTCTTTCCATGCTTAGTGAGTATTTTTCTTTACTCTTTCCTTATGTAATGAAGTAGCGACATAAGTGGAAAAATTTATTTTATGATAGACTAATTCTAATTTCAATGTGATGAGTAATATCTTCGTTGCTTCATTGACATGATATAATGGCCATATGTTATGTTAAAATCTATTGTAAGTTGAAACTAAGGATCAGAAGACCGGTTACTTTACAACTCGAGTGCACTCACATTCCAAGGTTGGCTATGGTGAAGTAGTTTAGGCGACAATGCAATGTTTGGGAAATATTCACTGATTGGAGACTTCCCTTAAACTCTCCCATATTGACCCCACATACCAAGTGCTAAAGGTTATGACCAATCTATGGAACTTCAAGTTGAGTAGAGAAGAGTTCAAAATTTCTAATGGTGACGGTTCTTTTTCTAGTTCTCTAGATTTAGTCAAGAGGAAATTCCTTTAGCTAGACCCTAGGCTGCTAAAGAGGAAAGAGCTAGACCTCAACCAAAAGTGAGGTTAACATTAGGGTTTGGGAGTTTTTTTTGGTAAATTGGGTGGATTTGAGGGAGCAAAAAGCTATGTTAGGTATTTCTGTGAAATTAAGATGCCAACCACCCTATTTGAGCTATGGAGCAATAGAATCTCCATTTGGGTCCTCTATGTACTGGTCTTATCCAAACCCTAGCCTAGGGCTAGTGGGTCAGGGGACCATCTACATGAGTCAGATTGGAGCTTCAGAGACACCGAGGATGATGTGGTGCTGTGCTGGATAAGTAGAAAAATAGGGCTTTATTTTATTTATTTATTGGCCAAAATTTCAAAAATCCATATTTTGGTGTAGAAAAATCACAAAAATAAAAGAAAAATACCTTAGTGCTCAGTGAACAAAGGAAAACAGTGTGGAAATTATTTGAAGTTTATTTGATGCATATTTTATTTTTAAATAATTAAATATGGGTTTGAGTCTTTTAACTCTCCATGCATGTAGACATTTCACCATAGCTTGATATTTTGGCATGTTGTTGCCTCTGTCATGGGGAATATTCTCTGATTTTTCTAAGGTCAGAGAAGATTTTTAGACAGAGATCCATATTATTCAAGTTTATATCTATTATTTGCATAAATTAATCATAATAATTAGCATTGTTCTTAGAAAAATCCAAAGAAATTTTGGAAGGTTTATTGTGACTAAAGAACCCTTTGGAAAAATTTTCATGGGCCAAGTCATTATTTTGAATTAATTAATTAAATACTCTCTGCGGTATTTTAATTCATCATAGCTAACCGTTGCTCACCATAGCTTGAAATTTTGAGGGTTTGTTCCTCATGACAGATGCTACGTTCTCTGATTTTTTTTAAGGTTAGAGGACATCTTTGTGATTCTAACCCTAATTTTCAAGCTAAGATGGATATTTTTACTTAAATTAATTATATAAATTAAAATATCACTTGGAGAATTATTAGATAAATTTTAGAAGGTTTCCTGTGGTTAGAGAAACATATCATGTTGATATGAATAATTTTGTGAATTTCTATAATTAATTAAGTGTATTTATCTTATATTAATTTATTTAAATAAAATATTCATAAAAGAATAAACAAAATCAATTCCACATTGTGTGTAAAAATCATGTTAATCCACTGTACAAATTTGAAAATTATTTGATTAAGTTTTAGCACTAAAGTTGATTTTTCAAAAAACATTGCATTTTTGTACAAAATAATTATGTTAAATTATATACACTTAGGAAAATTATGAAAAGTAGTTTTTTGAGTTCCATGTGATTAGGATCACTTAGGAAAAATAAAAATCATTTTTGATAAAATACTTTATTTTTGAGCTCTATTTTAAATTAAAAATAATTTAAAATTCCAAAAATACAAAAAATATTCCAAAATGTTCCTAATTTTTTTCTAATCACTTGGGACTCATTAAAATATTTTTCCTAATTTTTCTAAGTTAAAAAAAATTCCAAAGGCTTAAAAATGTATTTCCCTTATTTTCTCATTAAAATAATTATAATAAATAAATTAAAAATCATAAAAATATAAAATTTATTTCTTTAAGTTCTTTGGACTCAGAGAGGTTTAATAAAAATTTAAAAATAATTTTTGGTAATTAAAACATATTTTTTAATTTATTTAAATCATTAAAAACCAATAAATAATTATAAAATTAAAGTAAAACTTAATTTAGAAAATCATAGTATTTTGCCTAAGTGTTTTCTCTGACCTAAGGAAACCTCTAATACTTTTCTCATAAACCAAAAGTTTTAATTTGATCATTTAAATAAAAAAGAAAAATCATATTTTCTAAGTTAAAATAATTATTTAAATTAAAATCTGAAAACCATATTTTTCTTCTCTAAAGTTTTAATTACTCTATGGATAGGGTACTCTAAAATCTCTCAAGTCACTTGAATTATGCTTCATGAGTTGTGAGGTGAAGAGCCCCAAGGATAAAGTGGTCATTCTAGATTTTGGTTCCATAATAAAAATTTAGGATTAATCTCAAAGAAAATGTGTAATTTTGATCCTAATGAATATGTTTGAATGATTGAAGCATAATGTGTCCCATGATAAGAATAAAATTATGAATTTTCTAAATTATTAGATTTGGAAGTTAATCAAAGATGAAATAGTTTCCAAGTGATGGGCTTAAACTAGGGAAATGATGTTTCACTCATGATTAAGCCCACAATTAATGATGATTTGACTTCTTTTAATCAGAATCCACATCACCTAAATTAAAATTCTAAATTTTGCTAATCTTTCTCCCATTAGATTTAAAGGGCTTGGTAGTGATCTAGGAATAATTATTAGCACTACAAGCCCAGCTTTAGTGGTGGGTACAAAGGTCTTTAATTGCTGAAACTTGTGTTAGGGGCATTCATTTGCATAACTTTTAAGTGAAATATCAACTGATTAATTGGGTACCCTATCCTCGAGATGATTAAAATCTCAAAGTTTACTGAGTAATGGGGTGATTTTAATTTGAACTGAAATTATTAGTAGAGCAATATGATAAGTTCAAAATGAACTCAAATGTTTCAAGGGATCTTTAAAGCAGTTCAGGGCCATTCCCCGAACACTTTGTAATCTCTAGAATATTTTGAAGGACAAATTAGACTTTCTATTTCTTGTTCTGAAATCATCCATTAAGATCTTTTGGGACTCAATAAGTCATATTTGGGGTTTGTTAGTTATATCTTCAACTGCTCAAAGCTTGCATATCTTACTTTGTCCCTTGCCAAAATGCATAAATGTTGCAAAAAAACTAACATTTCAGCTGGAATGCCGAGAAGATGATAGGTACATTTTTATAGTGTTATTTAATTTCTATCATCTTACTTTCTATAAATATTGTAAATTGCTTGGGTGAGTATCTTACTTCACTTACAAAATTAAAACAACTTTTTCAAAAATTAATCAACATTTTCAAAAACAAACATTTAATTGTTTCAAAGGTAACCATAAATCTTTTAAAATTTCACTAAACTTACAATGCCCATTTGAATTTACTGGAGTCCCTCGGAGAAGGTAACCCACAGTTGCTAATGAGGTCTCCCCATTTTAAATGAGTTTCACAACTCGTTTAAGCTAAGTAAGTTTAAGAGAAAATAGTGATACCAGAACGAGGGAACCGTAGGATCCTAACCGGTGTTGCTTTAATCAACTTTAACCCACCATAATATTTTAATAACTATGACCTTAGGAAACACTTGATTTGACATCAAATTTAACACATTAGAAAACTTGACCTCTAAAACTGATACTTCTCTTATTCTGTACAATTGACACTTCGAAAACTTAAAATCGACACGATGAGGAGCTTGGAGCTAGCATTGTAGGCAGCATGATCATCTTCAACAGTAAAACATGTCTACACTAGCTAAACAATTCCTTAGAATTAAACAATAAACCATAGGACTTCGAGGTTGTTCGCCTAGTGTGACATAAATCCTCAACTTTTTTTTAGGCCTTGTATGTCCTGCTATACAATATAAGGTCTATCTAGTTTTAGGATTCTAAGGATGTCGTTTGTATTCCAAGGATGTCATTTGTCACGACCTAAATCCTCACATCTTCCAGGCCATTTGTGTTATCGTTTCATACCAATGTAAGCTCTAATTAATAAAATTGGCAGGATAAAAAATTCAAATATTTCTCCTCTGAATTGAAACCAAACCATAGGGTAGACTGGGAAGTCACCGAGGTTCTCCTCAGGATCCGTGACATCATCTAGTTCTTCTTTATTTGGATTCTAAAAATAAAATATTCTAAATTTGAGCCATTCCGATTTCACACCTCTTTGTCCGATCTAATTGAAAAGTCCTATCCTTTGAACATCTTGAAGATAATATCCCCTGATTCTTATTGAGAGTTTTCTTATATGACTTTGGTTATCTAAGTTGTAATTAACTATAGGGGCTTGCCCTTATAGGAAGTTTTTCCAAACCCAACTTAACATAAACCCAATTTGATTTTTCATATTAAATATGGAAAATTGTCGGCTTATAATAAAATGGTTTTGTAGACCAAACGGATGTCACACATTTCTTAATTTATTTGATTGAGTCTCACCGTCAAGCCATGTATCTATCTTCTGAGGTGTATACATAGCTTAAGTTGCGGCGCTCTTTCATTTAAACTATGAAAGATATGAGATCAGTTTGATTTCATATTTTTCTAAAATGAAATGTAAATTAAATGTCCCTCTGAAGTGGACGATAGGATTCCAATTCCGGTGATCGATAGCTTCCACAAAACCCCCATCCTAAAATTGTGCCGATAATCACATGAGATTGTATGGATGACAATGTAATTCATATGGTTGAGTGCAAATAAATAGGGAAATAAACTTTGAAGGGTGTAGATTTAGAGGATTTTAGAGTGATAGACTAAAACCCATAATTTTGTGTATTGTTTTAGGTCATGATACATAAGGTTAGCCCCTAGGTGGAGGTAGAAGAGGGAACTCTAGAGTGAGAGCTAGGATCTTCCCTACCTAGTCCATCTTTAAGACTATTCAAACTTTAGATTAACCAATATTCTTTATAACAGTGGGGGTAAAGAATAACATTGCTCCTATTTGATAAAACACAATTTAAATACATTCATAACAGAATTCATATGACTGTTATTGATTCATGATTAGAAAAAAAATATATATTTTATTTGTATTGCTTTAACTTACAAAAATCTAGTTAAATTTAGTTAGTTGTTTACTTTAATTTCATATGTCAAAATTACCAAAAGAATCAAATTTTTATTTCTACCATAGTATATATAGTTTGAGTAAGACTCGTTTTCATAGTAGGGTTTGTTATCTAATTTCTTCTTAAGATTTTGTAGTTCTCTCTGTGGGTTTGATATTTCAGAGCTTAATCAAAAAGTCCTATATTACTTGATAGCGATACGTATACTTGCATAGTATCTCAATATTTAAATACAATAGTTGCACTTTTACTTGCTTCGGAGTCAGGTATTTGACACTGTTGCGTAGAAAGAAAAAAAATAATTAAAGAGAATCAAGAATCTAACCATAGCTACATTATAGTACTATTGTACCAGACAAGGATCAAGTTTTTAGGCTTCTGTTGTCAGGAAACTTACATCTAGTTCTTAGCAGTAGAGTTAGAAGCAGAAGTATTTAAATGAAAAGGGGATCAAGTTTTTTGCGTCATTGCCGGGGAGAAAGAAAATTTTAGTAAAATTTGAAGGAATTTTTAGGAATACAAATTTATATTTTTAGAAAACATTATTTAAAATTTTAGATTTATTATAGGAATATCATAGTGTTGTTTTTATCTAAGTTCGTTGTTGTGTGATTTTATTTTATTTTAAAGTAATGTATGTGTAGTTTAGGTTCTAAAGGATTAGTGCCCTACAATTATGAATTAGAAAGAACTATTAGAAAAATTAAAAAAATCAAAAATACAGAAATTGTTCAAAATTTTCAAAAAATGGGAAGCCAAAATAATCAAAATGCTGAAACTCAACACAAATTTAGACCTTTAAAAGATTTTACAAACTCTACAGTAGATGAACTTCATTGTACTATTCATAAAACATGCTATAGTGGCTAATTCATTTGAACTTAAACCTGCTATTACTCAAATTATATTAAATAATCAGTTTGGTGGAGCACCAACTGAAGATCCAAATTTACATCTTGCTTATTTTCTAGAATTGTGTGCTATAATTAAGTATGATGGTGTTTTGGATGATGCTATTAGACAGAATTTTTTAATTCTCATTGAGGGATAAGTCTAAGATATGGTTAAATTTTTTAGCACTTGGATCTATCAGTACATGGGGTGATTTAGTGAAAAAATTGCTTGCTAAATTTTTTCCACCATAAGAAACTGCGAAGCTTAGAAATAATATTATATCTTTTTGTCAGTTTGAAGGAGAATCTATTTATGAAGCATGAAAATGATTTAAAGAACTCCCGAGAAAGTGTCCACACCATGATGTACCGAATTGGTTAATAATTCAAACCTTTTGCAATAGATTTGTATGATCTCTTAGATCTATTATAAATGCCGCTGGTGGTGGTTCATTGAGGTCAAAACCATTTCATGATGCATATGCATTAACTGATGAGATGGATACTAATAATTTTTAATGGCCTTTTGAGGGGGTAAATTTTAAGAAAGTAGCCAATAATCATGAATTTGATGCTATTGCAATGTTAGCAAATTAAGTTGCTACAATTTCAAGAAAGTTAGACCAATTTGGAATGAATTTTTCTCAACCAATTTCAATGATTGAAGAGAATTCATTAGGCCAAATGTTAGATTCTCGAACATCATTAGAAACTTTAAATGTAATAAAGAACAAACTAAATAGACCATATTCAAGCTATTATAAGCCAGGTTGGAAAAACCATCCTAACTTTATCTAGAATAATAATAATTCGGGTGATAATAATTAGCAAATGGGGAACAACCAAGTTAACCCATTGGAAAACTGGAACAATCATGGTAATAATAATTACAGACCTACTTTTTCTCTAGGTTTTAACAATAATCCACAATTTAAGGAAAAAAAGTTGTCTATAGAAGAAGTGGTGTTACAAATGAGAAACTCTTACAAAGTCAAGGAGCTGCAATTAAAAATATTAAGAATCAACTGAGACAAATAGCAAATTCTTTAAGTAATAGATCCCAAGGAATACTTCTTAGTAATACAAAGGTATATCTAAAAGCCTAGAATAAAGAGCAAGTAAAAGCTATTCAACTTAGAAGTGGAAGAGAGTTCGAGGTAGAGTTAAAAGTGAGGTTGAAGTACAGAGAGAAAAATTTGAAGAGCCTAAAGTGGATGCTCTAAAAAGTTTTGGGAGACCTATTTCTCCACTAAAAATTGACATGAAAAAACTACCACCTCCATTTTCTCAGAGACTTCGTAAACAAAAGCTAGATAAAAAAATTTCAAAATTTATAGAAATCTTTAAAAAGCTTACGAATAATATTCCATTTGCTGAAGCCTTAGAACAAATGCCAATCTATGTGAAGTTTATGAAGGATATTCTTAACAGAAAAAAGAAGTTTTAAGATAACAAGACTGTTGTACTTACTGAAAAGTGTAGTACTATATTTTAGAAAAGCTTCCTAAAAAGCTCAAAGATCCTGGTAGCTTCACAATTCCTTGTGCAATAGGAGACAAATTTTGTGGAAAAGCTTTTTATGATATAGGTGCAAACATTAAATTTATGCCATTATAAATATTTAAAAGCCTTGGATTAGGAGAAATATCCCCTATTACTTTAACTTTGCAGCTAGCAGATCATTCAATAAAATATCCTAAGAGAGTTATAGAAGATGTTTTAGTGAAAGTTGATCAATTTATCTTTCCTGTTGATTTCATTGTGTTAGATATGGAAGAAGATAAGAAGATAACTGTCATTTTTGGGAGGCCTTTTCTAGCCATGGGAAGAGCAATGATAAATGTACAAATAGGGAAATTAACTATGCGGGTAATTGACCAAACTACTACTTTTAATATGTCAAAATAGAAGAAGTAACCTACAAAAGGTAAAGATGATGAATGTTACAAGATGGATGTAATGAGATATTTGAGTGAATGTCATTTCAAAGTAATTTATGAAGAGAAATTTGAAATGAAAGACATGAGCAAGAAGAGGAATTAGAGCAATCTGATGATTTTCATGAGAAAGATTCAAATTATGTTCTAGAAAGTTTTGATGATATCGACACAACAAAAAAAATGATAAATCTTTTTGTCCATCGATTGAAAAACTTTTAGAACTTGAATTGAAGTTAATTCCCAAAACATTTAAAATATGTCATTTTAGGTGATTCCTCAACATTATCGGTTATATAATTCTCAAATTTAACTTTAGAAGAAGAAAAGAATTTAGTGAAAACTTTGAAGAATTATAAGAAAGCCTTTAGATGGACAATTGTTGATATTAAAGAAATTAGTCCTTCAATTGCTATGCATAGAATTTATATGAAAGAAAACTACAAATACAAAGCTGATCCTTAAAGGAGATTTAATCCTATTTTGAAAGAAATTGTTAAGAAAGAAATTTTAAGTTGGTTAGATGCTGGAATTATCTACCCTATTTTGAATAGTGCAGGAGTTATTCCAATTCACTGTGTTCCTACAAAAGGAGGAGTGGCTATGACTATTAATGAAAATAACAAGTTAATACCAACAAGACAAGTCACAGGGTGGCAAATATGCATTGATTATAGAAAATTAAATCTTACAACTAGGATTTTCTACTACCCTTTCAAGATCAAATGTTGGATAGACTAGCTAGGCACAAATACTTTTTTTTCTAGGTAGATATACTGGTTATCACCAAATACAAATAGCTCCCAAGGAGCAAAAGAAAATAACTTTTACCAGTCCTTATGGTACATTTTCTTTTTGAAGAAAGCCCTTCGGTTTATGTAATGCCCATGCTACATTTCAAAGATGTATAATGGCTATTTTCTGTGATTTAACTGAAAAAGGAATTAATGTTTTTATGGAATATTTTTTAGTGTGTGGAACTTCATTTGAATCATTTTAGAAAATTTATAAAGAGTTCTTAAGCGTTATGAAGAACCAAATTTAGACCTTAATTGGGAAAAATGTCAATATATGGTAGCAGGAGGAATTGTTCTAGGATATCACATATAAGAAAATGGTGTGAAAGTAGATCCGAAAAAAATTAAAGTGATCACTAATTTACCTCACCCAACAATTATGAGGTAAATTAAGTGTTTTTAGGACATGCTGGATTCTATAGGTGATATATTAAATACTTTTAAAAAATTACTAAGACTTTAGGCCAGTTAATTGAAAAAGATGTAATTTTTAATTTTTATAAGGTGTGTCTAAAAGCTTTTGAGCTATTAAAAAAATAGTTACTATACCAATTATTATTTCACTAGATTGCAAAAAACCTTTTGAATTGATATGTGATGCAAGTGATTATGCTATTGGAGTTATTTTAAGACAAAAAATGATAAGATTTTTAAAGTAATTTATTATGCTAGTAGAAATTTTAATGAAGCTCAAATTAATTATACCATAACTGAGAAAGAGTTGTTAGCAATAGTATACACTTTTGATAAATTCAGATCATCTTTAATTGAAACAAAATGTGTTGTACATACATATCATTCTACTATTAAGTATTTAATGAAAAAGAAGGATGTAAAATCAAGAATAATAATATGGATTCTTCTTATGCAAGAATTTGACTTTGAAATATTAGATAGGAAGTGAGCTAATAATCAAATTGTTGATTATTGTCCAAGCTTGAATTAGAAAAGTCACTCTATTTTGAAAAAGAAATTATTGAATAGTTTCTAGATGACGAATTGTTCAATATTATTGAGTGGTGTGCTCCATGTTATGTCATCATTTTGAATTTTATTATTAGGATATTATACCATATGGTCTGAAATATCAACAAAAGAGGAAATTTTTATCTGAAGCTAAGATTTATTTTTCGGATGACCCATTTTTATATAAACAAGGACAAGATCTAATTATTCAAAGATGTGTGCCTTTAGAACAAACTTTTGAAATTATCAAAAAAATGTAATGATTCTAATTTTGGGGGACATTTTGGTGTCGATACAACGTACAAAATTTTGCAATCTGAATTTTATTGGCCTACAATCTTTAGAGATGTTAATGCTTATATCAAAATTTGTGATCGATGTCAACATGTAGGAAGTATTTCTAGAAAAAAATAAGATGCCCCTCAATTATATGTTGGAAGTCAAGATATTTGATGTTTGGGGATTAGATTTCATGGGACCATTTATACCATCTTTTGGAAATTTATATATAATGTTAGCAGTAAACTATGTATCCAAATAGATAGAAGCCATTGTTTTTTCTGGATGATGCACAAAGTGTTGCAAAGTTTGTAAGAACGAACATATTTGTAGATTTAGGATGTCGAGAGTGTTCATAACTGATGGGAGAAGTCATTTTAGAAATGCAATAATGGAGAAATTAGTAAAGAAATATCATATCAACAATTGAATTGCTACTGCTTATTATCCTTAGATAAGCGGTTTGACAGAATTATACAGTTTTGAAATTAAAAGAACATTGGAAAAATATGTGAATCCAACAAAAATGGATTTGTCAGTTAAACTTGATTATGCTTTGTGGGCTTATAGGACTGCATATAGAACTCCTATAGAAATGTCCCCATATAAGCTAATATTTGGGAAAGTTTGTCATTTACCACTTGAACTTGAGCATAAAGCATATTTGGCTGTTAAGAAATTCAATTATAATTTAAAAGAAATTGATGAGGAAATACTACTATAATTAAATGAGCTTAAAGAGCTAAGGAATGAATTTTATGTGAGTGTTATGATTTATAAAGTAAAGATGAAGATGTGGCATGATCGCAGGATTCTTATAAAAAATTTTGAGTCAGGACAACAAATTTTGTTATATAATGCATGATTAAGATTGTTTTTCGGAAAACTTAAGTCTAGGTGGATGGACCCATTTGTTGTGATAAAAGTTTATCCCTGTGGAGTTGTGGATATCAAAGCTCCTAAAACTGAGAAAATATTAAATATGAATGGTAATAGATTGAAACCTTATCTTTTAGTGGATCAACTTAAAATAAATTTTCTTATTTTGTTGGGTCAACCAGAATAAGCACTAATTTTGTTGGACTGATGACGTAAAACCATAAGCTTTTGGGAGGCAACCCATAGCTATCAATGTCTATTTATTTTAAACGATATGTTGTTGTGTTTGATTAAGTAAAATGTGGTAGTATTTTTGAATATATAATGATATAGTGAGGATTCTAAGATCTTAATTGATGACTTAAAAGAGTTAGAGTGTGAATTTGGACATTAAGCAGACATGTCCTAAAGTAAGCAACAACGCTTAAGCGCGAACACACTACGCTTAAGCGCAGTAGTTAAGAAGAGAAAACAAATGTGTAGAATTAATATTCTAAAAGGATCATACCCGGTTTAGTAGATTTAAATGTGATTTGGTGGTTTGTTAACGTGAGAGGCTTCTTCTAAGGCCTGTAAATAACTTTGGAATGAAGAGAATTTTTACCCCACTTCAAATTTATATCCTAAAGTCTAATTGAAGAGAAGTAGAGTGAGAGAACTTGCAAAAATGTCTTCTTGGGAGATTGAAATGAAGAAGAAAGAAGGAGCCATTAAGAAGAGGTTCGTGAGTCCAAGTGCGCAGGAGTTATACAACGTATTCCTAACCGATAGTATAGAAGGAATAGAGGAGAAGATCTAAAAGATTGAGGCTGACATGGCTTCAATTGAAGCAAAAGTGAATGAGACTAACACACACTTGGAGCATATCTGATGGCAACTTAAAATGCAACTCAACCATACTAGTCATATAGAAGAAGCGGACAAGGCGTGGTGCTTTTAGGGAGATTTATTTTCTTTATCATGCTTTTTTTTTAAATTTAACTCTAGAACTCCTTTACTACTAATCTTTTTGGTGCAAAATTGTAGGTACTTCTTCTCAAGATTATTATGCAAATCCGGGGAATGAATGGAAGGAATGACTAGCACTTCTTCATGTTTTCATTTAATTTCCTGCACTCATCTCTTGCGTTGGCTGGTCTATTTGGAGGGGCTGATTTGGTGGACATTGATGCCATATGTTGTGGAGGCCTTTCGACAATGCTCAATGTGATTTTGTGTTTACGACATTGTACCTAGTTTACTGTTCTAGTTTATATCTCCTTTGATATTTCTTTGAGGACGTGTAACGGGATTTAGGACCCCTCTTTGTGTGTTTGTTTGTATTTTTTTAGACTTTTTAGATTCAAAGGGTTCCTTTATCACAACTTTTTTTTGTAAACTTTTTGTCTTTAACATGTACGAAGCCAAATAATGCTCCTTAAAAAAAAAGAAGTGGACAAGGTGTTGTATTTAAAAAACAAGTGGATTGAAGAAGACTTAATGAGAGTTCTTCACCTCCGTCCATTCTATCAAATCTATATTCCGAATGCCCCAGGAGAAACAAGTGAAAGGCCGGGATATGTTCTACTAGACAGTGAATGGAATTAAGTTCGAGAGTCTAGTTTGTTTGTTCGTAGTTAATGTTTGTTTAATTTATGTGTTTTGATGTTAAGTTTGTTTTGTATTTGAATTAATATGTTTAGGAGATATCTCATACAAGAATCATTGGATCAAAGGAAATATGTGTAAATTGTATCTGTATTTTTATTTGAAAAATTAATGAAAGTGTTTGTTTATGTGAACAATTATGTGTTATTTAATGTTGAATCAAAATTGTGAAAATTTGTGAATTTTGAGAAAGAGGAGAATAGAAGGGGAAGAAAATAGATATTAATATTTGTAAAACCATTTAGGAGTGGATGACTTAGGCAATATGTGCATTTAACTTAAAAGACAAAAATATCAAAATCTGAGCATTAGTGCCTAAGCAAAAAACCTCGCGCTTAACTGCAGGTTACCATAGAAGTAGGCTCCTAAGCGTCGAACCATTCCCGCTTAAGCACCGGTTCACTAAAATCGGTTCTCGAACGGTTAAAAGTAAAAAACTGTACTAAAAATTTACATTTTTACCCCCGATTGTCATCTTTTTTCCTTTGGCGTTCACAATTTTAGACTTAGGGTACCTCTAAAGTTGAAAATTATTTGGTGGAATTGAACTAGATATGTTAGATTTGATCTTCTCAAGGTAAGAACTTCACTTCTATGTAGAAATTTTTTATTTTCACCATATATTTGGAGTAGGAATTATCAAAAAATCACTATTCATAGTGAAAACTTAAGAAAAATCAATGGAAAATACATGAAAATGATAGTCTAAGCTTTTAAAAGTTAAGTTTAGTGATTTAGACTTGAGTTTAGGATTTATTGAGAAATTTATGTGAATTTTTAGAAAATGACATAAAAAATGAAGAGGAGCAAGGGGAAGTACACTTTTGATTCAAGCAAATTTTTCAGTTCAAAAGCTCAGGATCTATATATAGGAGCGATGCAGTCAAGAAAGTTGATTTCTGAGTCTTGTTTTAGAAATTCGGGCATAGCATTTAAAGATTTGATAGTTCGAGAAGAGTGGGAACACTTATGTTGTTTTTCTGTTATAGCAGACATTTCTGTAGTTTGCAAGTTTTATGCTAATCTCCCTGAGGTAGAGGAAGATCAGGTTATGGTGAGAGGGCAATCAATAGCTTTTTGCTAGAGGTAATCAATTCATTTTACTAGGTGCCCATGAATTTGTTATGTTTTTATTGAAATTATAATTCTACTAAAGGAGACTTAGATGAGATTATTTCTTTGTTGACTGCTGGAGGAGGATTGTGGAAAATAACGAATGAAAGGATAGTGAATTTTCTTGCATCAAAGCTTGATGCCATGACAAAGGCGATGCACTACTTTATTTCTTTGAATTCAAGTTTTTACCTAGCTGTTGTTGGTAATCAAGTTTTGGCACCGTTGCAAAGTATGAATTATAAGTAAAAAAAAATTAAGAATATTAACACATACATTGTATTGATAATTAAAATCAGGACCAGTCCCTGAGCTTTCCTTTCCAGTGTAGCTCATCACCTCTTAAGCGAGTTACGAGTCCCTGTGCTCCCCTTCTTAATGTGACATGATATCTTTGAGAGAGGCTGGTCGACACTATTTTGGCTAAGGAGTGGCCTGTTGGAAGCTGTCGGTCACCGGAATTGGAANATATATATATATATATATATATATATATATATATATATATATATATCCCATATCTTTTAAAGTTTAGATGAAAGGACACTACACCTCAAGCTATGTATCTTTCCTGAAAGATAAGCACAAAACTTGAAGGAGAGACTCGATCAAACAAACTATGAAATATATGACATCAGTTTGGTCTGCGAAACCATTTTTATTTGTAAGCCAACAAGTTCCCCTATTTAATATGAAAAATTAAATAAGGTTTATATTAAGCTGGGTTTGAAAAAGTTTTCAATAAAGGCAAGCCCTTATAATTAATTAGATCTTAGATAAGTGAAGTTACCTAAGAAAACTCTTGATAAAAATCAAGGGATATTGTCTTCAGGAATTTTAAAGAATAGGACTTTTCAAAGATATCAGACGAAGAGGTGTGAAATGAAAATTACTCAAATTTGGAACATTTATTATGGAATCAAAAGGAAGAAGAACTAGGGAATGTCATGGATCCTGACGAGAACCTCGGTGACTTCTCGAGCTATGCTATGGTTTGGCCTCAATTTAGAGAAGAAATATTTAAATGTTTCATCTTGCTAGTTTTACTTAATTAGTGGTTACATCTGTTTGAAATGATCACACAAATAGCCTGGAAGATGTGAGGATTTAGGTCGTGACGAACGACTACCTCAGAATTTCAAAGTGAGTTAGGGCTTATATTGTATAGCAGAGCGATACAAAGGCCTAAAGAAAAGTTGAGAATTTGTGTAGCACTAGGAGGACAATCTCGAAATCCTATGGCTTGCTGTTTAATTCTAAGGAAAGGTTTAGATGTTGTAGACATGTTTTGCTATTGAAGATGGATGTGCTGCCGACAATGTTAGCTCTAAAATCTTCATCGTGACGAGTTTATGTTTTCTAATGTGTCAAGTCATAAAGTCAAATCAAATTTCTCCTAAAGTTATGGTTCTTTAAATGTTATGGTGAATGTTAAAGTTGATTAGAGTGACACCGGTTAGGATCCTACAGTTCCCTCATTCCGACACCACTATTTTCTTTCGGATTCACTTAATCCAAATGAATTTACTAAACCCAACTTAATGAGTTACGTACTTTCAGTTAGACCGTGGGAAATCTCATTAGCAAATGTAGGTTACCTCCTCCGAGGGATTCTCGATCATCCGATATAAACATCTTAAATTAGTTGCAATTTTTGTTTGTTTTGTTTGTGATTAATTTTTAAGTTGTCTTATATTTTGACTGTTGTAGGGGTGAGTTTTGTCTTGTTTAATTTTTAAAATTTAGTTTTGGTTTTGCGGCTATCGTAACAGTTTTGGTTTTGACATGCAGGGTGGTATCGTTGTTTAACATGCAAGTTTACAAGCATGAAACGAGAGGTGCAAATAAATAAAAGTAAATCTTGATGCATAAACTTAAAAGGATACCTGTCAATTCTTCCTGCTCCTTCCACCTGAAAGGTTAGCTTTGACAACGTTTATATAATTTTGCAAGGAATTTAATTGCAGGAGTAGATGAAGGTGTACCTACCAAACCCCAAGTTATGAATTTATTAAGTGTTGAAAGATCTTCGTGGATGGTTTTAGAACAAAATATAGCAAGTTCAATTTTCCCTTCAAAATATTCAAGAGATTCCAAAGTGCCCGGAGAATGACCCTGAAACACTTTGAAGATTTCTTGAAACGTTTTGAGTTCATTTAGAACTTATCATATCATTTTATAAATCATCCAGGGTTAAATTAAGGTTATCCCATTACTCAAGAAAACTTGATATTCTATTTATCCCAAAGTTAGGACACTCCATTAATCAATTGATATTTCATTTAAGAGTTTTGTGGGTGGGTGCCACTAAGGCAGGTTTGAGTCGTAAAAGATTGTGGTGTCCACAATTAAAGTCAGACTTGTAGTATTTAAAGATGTTAATAAAAAATCATATTATCTTCTAAATCTAATCAATTGCGTTTAGACATCGAGCCTAGGTCACTACGGAGCCCTTAATAATCATAATAGGGGAAATTGATGGTGGTTAAAATTTGGGTTTAAGTGACATATGCTCTTTCTAAAAGATCACATCATCACAAATTTTAGGCTTAAGATAAGTAAATAATTATCTTCCTAGTTTAAGCCCATCACTTAAGAATTATTTGATCTTAATTGACTTCCAAGCCATGATGATTAGGGATGTTAGGACATTTTGTTCATATTATAGAAAAGGTGGCAAGTGAGTTTCTACCTTTTAATCCCATTGTATTTTAATCATCTAAACATGTTCATTAGGATCAAAATGATTCATTTTCCCTTTGTTAACCCTAAATTTTGATTAAGGAATCAAAATCTAAAATTATTCGTTTGGCTTTGGGACTCTTCACCTCATAACTCATTAATCAAAATTCAAATGACTTTCAGAATTTAGAGTGTCCTATCCATGGGTCAGTTAAAACATTAGAGGTTTTTCAAAATTTTATTTTATTTAAATAATTATTTAAATTTAAAAAATAGTATTTTCAAAGTTGATTTTACTTAACTATCCAAAATAAATTTTAATTTATGAGAAAATTAGTAGAGATCCTCTTAGGTCAGAGAAACACTTAGGCAAAATTGTATGATTTTTTTTAATTAAATTATTTTTATTATTATTTAATTGTTAACAAATTTCAAGGATTTAATTAAATGGAAAATAATGTTTTAAATATAAAAATTATTTTTATATTTTCATTAAAGTTCTCTAAGTTCAGAAGATGCAGAGAATAAAATTTTGTATTTTTATAATTTTTAATTTATTTATTATAATTATTTTAATGAGAAAAATAAGGAAAAATGTATTTTTAAGGTTTAAATATTAATTTTTAACTTTGAAAAGTTAGGAAAAATAATTTAATGAGTCCAAAGTGATCAGAAGACCATTAGGCACATTAATTTTTTTTTGTATTTTTGGGCTTTTTAATATTTTAATTATTTTAAATTCAAAATAAGATTAAAAAATCAAGTAGTTTCTAAAAAAATAACTTTTATTTTTCCTAAGTGCCCTTGATCAAAAGGAACTCGGAAATCTACTTTTGATAATCTTACTAAGTGTATTTAATTTATTATAAGTGATTTTGTTAAAAAATACAAGGTTTCTTAGAAAATCAACTTTAGTACTCAAACTTAATGAAATAATTTTTAAATTTTTACAGTGGCTACAAATAATTTCTATACATAGTGTGAAATTAATTTTGTTACTTTTTTATTATTATTTAATCTACACAAATTAATATAAGATATATATACTTAAGCAAATAAAGAAATTTACAAAATTATTCAAGCCATCATGAAGTTTTTCCTAAGCTTTTATGACCATAGAAAACCTACTAAAATTATTCCCAAAATTTCCTAAGTGATATTTTAATTTATATAATTAAAATAAGCCAAAATAGTCATCTTAGCTTGAAAATTAGGATTAAAAGCATAGTGATGTTATCTGACCTTGGAAAAATTTGAGGACGTAGCATCTGTCATTAGGAACAAATGCTTAAAATTTCAAGCCATGGTGAGCAATGTTTGATCATAATAAATTAAAATAACTCATTAAAAATTAGGGAGTAATAAAATAATTTTATTTTTAGTCCACATTATTCTCCTCTGTTTACTGAGCATGACGATATTTTTCTTTTATTTTTATGATTGTTTGTAAAGAAAGATATGAATTTTTGAAGTTCAAGCATTTAATTAATTCCAAAAAATCCATAATTTTCTATTTAAAAGTGCAACACCAACTCATCCTACGGTGGCTCCTAACTCCACGCGGCGCTCCGCCATTTGACGCCGCCATCCACCTCAACTGCCAAATGGCCCACCTTTTAGCTACAAGGGTTCGTCCGACTTAATCTCCTTCTTCCATCCATTAAATGCGCGATCAGACTGTTCCTTGTCATCGTCCCCAAATGAACTAACCCGGAGTCGTTCACACTAAAAACTTAAGATCTTTGTCTAGACTTAACCAAATCACATGGGGTTTGTTCATATACCTTCATCTACTCAAGCGATGTTAACCTCACTTTTGGTTAAGTTTAGTTTTCTCTCTTTAGTAGCCTAGGGTCTAGTCATGGGACTTTCCTGTTGACTATTCTTAGAGAACTAGAAAAGGAACCCTCACCATTAGAAATTCTAAACTCTTCCTTCCTCAACTTGAAATTCCACATATTGGTCTCAACCTCTAGCACTTAATAGGTGGGGTAAGTATGGAGAATCTCATGGAGAGTCCTCATAGGACTGCTTGACCTTAGAGCTAACTCTGGTTGTTGGTTTGGAGCTAATTCACTCACTTGCACTCACTATCACCTATACCCACTCACAACACTAAACACAAAATTGTTGACTTTTATCTCCTGATCTTTTGGGAGACTCATGTAGATGGTCCCCTAAACTCACTAGCCCTAGGCTAGGGTTTAGCTAAGACCAGTACATAGAAAACCCAAATGGGGATTTTATTGGTCCATAGCTCATATTAGGTGGTTATCACCCCAATTCTACCAAAAAAATCCAACTTGGCATTTTGCCCCTAAATCCACCCAAATTACCTAAATGACATTCAAATCCTAAATTTTGCCAAAATTCCCAAATTCACTCAAAATACCTAAATTTGTTCAAAAATCATTTCAGACCATTTCAAAATACCAAAATTGTCCAAAATAACCCAAAATTTCCAAAATTACCAAAGTACCCTTAAATTTG
The DNA here is from genome assembly GCA_002079205.1 of Phalaenopsis hybrid cultivar. Taxonomy (NCBI): domain Eukaryota; kingdom Viridiplantae; phylum Streptophyta; class Magnoliopsida; order Asparagales; family Orchidaceae; genus Phalaenopsis; species Phalaenopsis hybrid cultivar. Next base: position 86,407 of record JXCR01120146.1, on the reverse strand, counting down.
TCAAAATTACAAAAATACCATTGGTGGCCCAAACTTTCCAAAAACATCCAAAATCATTTCAAATGTCTCCAAAATCATTTTGGACCCCAATTTCAATTCTAAACTCAAATTAATCTTTCATATGATCAATCCAAACCAAATCCAAGCCTAGTTGACCCATTCTTTGAGCTCAATTTTGATCCATACCAAAACCCCCAATTCTAGACCCATGACCTGATCTCACCTAATTGAACCCCATAACGTACTCAATTTAACTACAATTTGATTTATAAAATCTTCATGGCAATCCTACACATCAAATTGGACCTTCAATTGGCCTTGATCAAGCCTCAATTTTACTTAATTTTAACCCACATTCAAAATCCACAAATTTGCCCCAAATTGGCTATGTCCCCAAATTCCATCAAATTGAATGCTCTAACCCCAAAATTGGCACCCAATTGATGATTGAGAACTCTTCATGACATTCCTATAGATCATTTTCAACCATCAATTTGAACTTAGCCCAACCTTAGCCCAACCTAGACCCAAGTCTAACCCAACACCCCAAATTGACCAAATGCCCAAAATCCCTAAAATTGAACCTCTAAATCAATTCAAAATAACTCTAAATCTTTTCTAAACTTTTCATGACAACATCTACACTAAGTTGATCAATCAATTGAGCTCAATTTCATGGCTAGCCTAACCCAAACCCAACTTCTACTCATTTTGACCCAAATTGAACCAGTTCTCCAAAATTTACTTAGCCATGCTAAAGTCACCAAATTGATGATACCACAACCACTAAACACACCTTATTGACCATGATAAAGCCCCTTAAACCAGATTGGTGAGTTGTTGACCAAGGGTCCTCTAATTTAAAGGATCTTATCCCATTTATGGGACTTAACCAAAGTATCCCCTCCATCATCATTTTCCATTGAGGATTAATCATAATTAACCCTCCCCCTGGCTCGCTTGCTCACTTAGCGACCACCTCTAGCCCTACCAGCCAGCTTAGTTGCAAGAAAATGCCAAAACTGAGAGCCACCACCTCTCAATCAAACCCAATCTCAACCCTAGAGGCCAGCTCATCCTAATGGATCTTTAGAACGCTTCTTCCCTCCACCTAAGAACCATTTTGCACCCATCAATTGGCCCTGGTGGCCAACCCAAGTGCCTTTATTGAATCAGCTCCTCCATGGAAAAAAAGAAGAGAGTTCCAAAACCCTTGGGGAAACTCTGCCAAAATCTCACCAGAGACTCTCCAAGCATCCCTAAGCTTAAGCCAACCATCTTCTGCCTTTCCCTATGTGAGAGTTCCATTTTGAGCTAAAACATTTGGGCGAAACCAGGACATATTCCTCCACATCTCCACAGTTAACAAAACTCCAATTAATTTGGCACACACCATCACCACAGTGAAAGGAGTTGATTCCCCACAAAAGCCCCCTCTGAAATAGCCTCTAACCTAGCTTTAGACCAACACTTGAAATCCACCTTGATCAAAATCATATCTAGACAATTCCCTAGGTCTTAATTCTTCATCTGGAGGTTTTTTGGATCTAATAAAAGCTACCACAACCATCTAATTGAGGTCTGTCCTCTCAGACAAAGGTATTGAACTCCAACCCTAGCCTGAGCTTATTTTAATTTTCTATTTGTAATGAATTTATTTCTTAATTTATTAACTGCATAGATGTGTTCATCTCGAGTAGATGAAGGTTTAGAAATAAACCCCATGCAATTTGGTTGATTCTAAACAAAGATCTTAAACTTTTAGTGTGAACAACTTACGGGTTGTCGGTGCTATTTTGGGTGGGGGAGTTACCCGTAAGAAGTTGTCGGTCACTGGAATCGAAATCCTGTCGCCCGCTTCAGAAGGAAATTTAAGTTTAGAAAAGTATGAAATAAAACTGACCTCATATTTTTCATATTTTAAATTAAAGAGCGTTATACATCAAACTCTACATCTATCTCGAAGGATAAACACAAGACTTGAGGATGATGTTCGATCAAATAATTAAGAAAGGAATGACGTTCGTTTGGTCTGCAAAATTATTTTATTTGCCGACAATTTCCCCTATTTAATATGATTACTTAAATAGGGTTTATATTAAGCTTAGTTTGAGAAAAGCTTTCTATAAGAAAAAGCCCTTACAGTTAATTTCATTTTAAATGACTGAAGTCGTCTAAGAAAACTCTCGATAAAAATCAAGAAATATTATCTTTAAGGAATTCAAAGGAAAATACATTTCAATGAAATCAGACAAAGAGGTGTAAAAAGGGATTGGCTCAAATTGGGAGCATTTTAATTTTGGAATCTAAAGGAGGAAGAACTAGGGGATGTCATGGATCCAGAGGAAAAACCTCGGTGACTTCCCAGTCTATCCTATTGTTTGGCTTCAGTTTTGAAAAGAAAAGTTTAAGTGTTTCATCCCGCCAATTTTATTAATTTAGGGCTTACATTCATGTGAAATGATCACACAAATAGCCTGGAAGATGTGAGGATTTAGGTCGTGACAAATGACAACCTTGAAATCCTAAAAAGAGTTAGGGCTTATATTGTACAACAAAGCTATACAAATACCTAAAGATGAGATGAGGATTTATGTTACATAAGCAGACAAACTCAAAGTCTTATGGCTTTGTTATTTATTTTTAAAGAAGGAAAGAAATTAGTTTAGCTGATGTAGACAAATTTTGTTGTTGAAGATGGTCGTGCTGCCCACCATGCTAGCTCCAAGGTCCTCATCGTGGCGAGTTTAAGTTTTTTTAGGGTGTTAAGTTATGATGTCAAATCAGGTGGCCTTATAGTTGAAGTTCTTTAAATTTTTATGCGGGGGATGTTAAAGTTGATTAGAGCGACACCGGTTAGGATCCCACGGTTCCCTCGTTCTGGTAAAAATATTTTCTATTGGATTCACTTAGTCCAAATGAATTTACTAAACTCAACTTAATGAGTTGCATAGTTTCATTTAGACCATGGGAACCCTCATTATCAACCGTAGGTTACCTTCTCCGTGGGGTTCCCAATCATCCGATAGAGACGTCTTAATTTAGTTGCAGTTGTTGTTTTTTGTGATGTGTGTGATTAAATTTTTAGTTTTTTTATATTTTGAATGTTGTAACGGTGAATTTTATCTTGGTTGATTTTAACTTTGGTTTTGGTTTTATTTTTTTGGCTTAGTTTTCATATAGGGTGGCATCGTTGTTTAGCATGCAGGTTTGTATTAAGATTAAAAGTACAGTATGAAAGTAGAAGAAAGATGGCACTATAATCTGTAAAAACATACCTGACGAGTCTTCTCGTTCCACCACCTGAAACTTAAAATGCATGTGAGGGCAGTTCATGTAGAGGTAAGAAAATTAAGGTTTTGGTAGTTTTGTTAACCCTATGTCATATCTTGGTGGGTCCTTAGAAGTTTAATTAAGGATGATTTTGTTAAGCAAAGCATATTAAGTTTAGTAGACCTTTGAGGTATCCAAAAGGTTAGGAGGAAGAAGCAGCTCCATGCTTCCCTCTTATCACCTGGTGAAAAGCCTCGAGCTCATTTAAACTTATTATATTGTTTAATAATTCATTCTATGAGCACCCTAATGCTAAATGAACATTGATGTCCTAACCATCCCTAATAGTAGGGTAATTATCATTTCTAATTTAATTTTGAAGATTATGTGATTGAAGACCCTTAAAAGGGGCAAGCTAGTGTTGTTGGAACACTTAGCAAAATTTTAATCCTAATTGGGCTTGTAGTTTTTTAATTGTCTTAAAATTTGGCTATGTTTTCTTTTCTAATCCTCATTTAATTAGTCTTGATTTAAATTAAATCACTACCAAGCCCTTAAGACCTATGTGAGTGTCTTAATTAATTTTGAAAATGTTAAGTTTTAGGTGATCATGATTCATTATTTGAATTTCATTTGAACCTCAAATAGGGATGTTAAATTGATTAATTATTGGCTTTAAAATTCATACCGCTAAGTCCTAGGTTCTTATAATTTTAATAAACCTCCAAATTTTAATAATTTAGAAATTTATTAATTTATCCTTTTAATTAGGAAAGTTAGATGGGTTTCTATCAATTAATCCTCTTTTAATTTAAGTCTTCCAAATAAGTTAATTAAGATCAGAGGTTGCCCATTTTCTTCATTGAATTAAGCCTAAATGTTAATTAAGGCTAAATTCCTAATTTTTACTTTTGCCCTAAGGCTCTAACACTTCATAAGTTGTCAAATTCAAATCAAATGACTTCAAAATTTTTATTCTACCTCATTCATGGGTCAATTAAGACATGAGAGGAGAAAATTTGATTTTTAAAAATTTAATTTAATCTATATAATTATTTTCATGCAAAAATGGGATTTTTCAAAGAAAATTTACTAACTTAACCAAGGTAAATTCTAATCACTTGAACTTTTTATTGGAGGTAAACCTAGACCAAAGAGCCATTTGGACAAAATTTCATGATTTTTTAAATTTTATTTGAATTATTAGAATTATTTTAATTTTTTGGGTATTTATTAAATATAAAATATTTTAAATGGGGAAAGTTAAGTTTTACATTTGTGAAAAATCTTCCTGAGGACAGAGAACCCAGAGAAGTAAATTTTATATTTTTTTGATTTTTCTTTGATTTATTGGAATTATTTTAGTGGAAATCCATTTTTTAGCCTTTAAAAATTATTTTAAAATTCAAAATACAATATTTTTATTTAGAAAATTAGGAAAAATATTCCAATTATTTCTAAGTACTTAGAAAATAGTTTAGAACATTTTTATGAATTTTATTATTTTTGTGATTTTTATGAATTTTTAATTATTTAAAAATTTAAAATAAGCTAAAAATGAAGTTTTTATTTTTAATACCATTTTATTGTTATAAAATTTCCCTGATCACAGAGAACTCTAAAAATAAGATTTAAAAATTTTTTGAGTTATATTTTGATCATTAAAAATCATTTTAGCGCCAAAAAGGATATTTAACCTCAAAAATCAATTTAGGCCATCAAATGGACTCAAAATGCTTTTAAATTTTTATGGGGAGTTCTCTGGATCTTAAAAAATAGTGGAGATTAAAAATCAAGTTAGTTTGAAGTTTATATATTTCAAAATTAATTATCTTAATGATTTAGGGTTTATGAAGATTAGGTGCATTTTAAATGACTTGACTCATGAGAAATTTTTTTAAGGGTTCTCTGGTCATAGTAGACCTCCCAAAATTTTCTTGGATTTTTCATAAGCAACATGCTAGTTATTATGATTAATTTAAGCACACAATGTACATAAACTTGAAAAATATGGATCTCTGTTTAGAGGTCTCCTCTGGCTTTGGAAAAATTAGGGAAGGTTCCTCTTGATAGAGGCTATATTATGCAAAAAATTCAAGCCATAGTGAATTTCCTATAGGCATGGGGAATCAAAAGACTCAAGACAATGTTTAATAAATTAAAAATAAAACATGCATTAAATGGACTTTAAATTATTTCCACATTGTTCTCCTCTGTTCACTGAGCAAGAGAATTTTATTTTTTTGATTTTTCTACACCAAGATATGAATTTTTAAACTTAGGGGACATTTTCTGATTTTTTAATTCCCTATTTATCTATTTAAATGCACGACGCTGACTAGATCCTAGGTAGCTCCGAAGCTCCATACGGCCTACTCCCATTTGACACTACCGTCTACGCTAGCAGCTACGTGTCTCGCAGTTCATGTAAAGAAGCGTTGTCTGACTTCATCTTGACCGTTCATCCGATACACGCTAGATCGAATGGCATTCCGTCACCGTCCCCAATGGCCTAGCCCGAGGACCGTCCATCTTCCAGGCTTGATATCTCCCTCATTTCTCAACCAAATTAAATGAATTTTTTTTTAAATTTTTGTCTAGTCTAGAGGAACATATCTATACGATTAAGATGCTATGAAATCAAACCAAAACAAATGAAGAATCAAAAGAGGCTCGGGATGAAAAGGAATTCAATACCTTTGCTCTGAGAAGGGAAGCTTCAATCAAAGATGCTTGAAACATTTGTTGGAGTCCAAGGAGGCTAGGAATTGAGCCTCTGGTTGTGGTGAATGCCTAGACCCAAATTAGACCAAGGCCGATTTCAGGTGTCGATCAAAGTCTATACTAGGGGCTCTGTGGAAGAGGGATTTGATGGGGCTTTAGCTTCTTTCAGTGTTGTGAAGGTGTGGGTAAGTTTAATTTTAGTTTGGTGGACTGTGGAGGCATATTGAGCTCTATCCTGGTTTGAGACAGAAGTTTGAGCTCAAAATTGAGCTTCCACAGCGGGAATCAGTGGGGGAAGATGGTTGGATTACACTGAGGATGTCTCAAAGAAGCTCTGTGAGTGATTTGGGAGGCTCTCTCTGAGAAAATTTCAGAACTCCCTCCATGGTCATGGAGGAGAGCTCTTATAAAAATTGCTGAGGGGTGACTATCATGGCCAATGTTTGGGTGCAATGTGATGTTTAGGTGGAGGGCAGAGAGGCTCCAACATCTCATTTGGGAGAGGTGGCTTCTAGGTTTGAATTACGTGAAGTTTGAGAAGGGGTGGCCCTCAGTTTTGGCTTCTCTAGCGACTAGGCTAGTCGGCCATGGTTGGGGGAGGTGGCTAGGAGCTCAGGGAACCCAAAGGAATATGTCACAACAAATAAATGAGTTAAGGTTTAGTTTTGGCAAAAATATTAAATGCCTAAGAAAATATGGAAATCAAATCCCTTAATTTAGGGGACCATTGGTCCATGGCTCACTTAGCTTGGGTTAGGTGAGTTTTTGCTCAAACTTAGAGTCCAACTAATTGTTTTGGAGTCATTAGCTTGATGTCTTTGGGGTGGTTATGCTAATTTTTTGCATGGGTCCAAGTGGGTGAAAATGACAAGAACTTGGGTTTGGGTTAGTCTATCTATGTCCTTAAGCCCAATTTATTGATGTACTTGATGTAGATGATTGTAATGAACATTTTTAGTGAAGGATTGAAAGGATTTTGAGTTCAATTGTAGGGTCAATTTGAAGGAATTTGAAGATTTGGTCAATTTGGGCATGTTGGGTTAGACTTGGGTCTAGACTTTGATAGGCTTGGAATTTGGCTCAATTTAAAGGTCCAAATGATCAAGGGAGATGTTATATAGATTTTTAATGAAGTAATGGAATGGAAATTTTGGAGCTAAGGCAATCAATTTGGTGAAATTTAGAGGCATAGCCAATTTAGGGCAAATTTTGGTGCTTTTGAACTAGGTTAAAATTAAATGAAATTAAGACTTCAACAAGGCCAACTGATGGCTAATTTTGATGTGTAGAAATGTTATAAAGAGTTTTCAACATAAACCATTGCCAATTGAGGGGTCTTTGGGTTCAATTTGGTGAGATTGGGTCATGTGCCAAAAATTGGGAGTTTGACCTATATCAAAAATGGGCTCAAAGAATGGGCCAATTGAGCTTGTATTTGGTTTATTTTGGTCACATTGAGGTTTAATTTGAGTTTGTAACTAAAATTTGGGGATATTGGGATCAAATTGATGGACATTTTAGTTGAATTTGGGGAAATTTGGGCATTTAAAAGCAATTTTGGGGATCTTGGTCAAAGATGGTCAAATTGGCCAAATTGGGTCATATGGTAGTTAAAAAAATGAAAATGAGAATATGTGGAATATTTAGGGAATTTTTATGATTTTATTGGAATTTTTTAGATTTTGGGCTAAGGAGGGGTATTTTGGTAATTTGGCAATTTTGGTGATTTTGGGTAATTTGAGTGTTCTCAAAAGGTTTGAGATCATTTTGTTTTGCACAAGTTTGGATATTTTAGATAAATTTGGGAATATTGGCCAAATTTAGGGTTTCAATGGTATTTGGGTAATTTGGGGGAGTTTACGGACAAAATGTCAAGATGGGTATTTGGGTAAGATTGGGGAACTAACCACCAAAAGTAAGCCATGGACCAATGGAAACCCTATTTGGGTCCTCTATGTATTGTTCTTAGGCAAGCCCCCAATTTAGGGCTAGTAGGTTTAGGGGACCATCTACATGAGTATCCCAAAAGTATCAAGGAATCAAAGTCAGAAAATTCTGAGTTTAGGGTAGTGAGTGATTGTGAGTGAAGTGAGTGCCTTAGGTCTAGTTCAACACCCAAGGTTAACCCTAAGGGCAAATAGCCTTATAGGAACTCTCCTTGAGCTCCCCTATAATGACCCCATCTACTAAGTGTTAGAGGTTAGGACCAATATGAGAAACTTCAAGTTGAGTAAAGAAGAGTTTAGAATTTCTAATGGTGATGGTGCCTTTTCTAATTTTATAAGAATAGTCAATAGGAAAGTCCTATGGCTAGACCTTAGGCTACTAAAGAGAAAGACTAGACCTCAACCAAAAGTGAGGTCAACAAATGGACTCCCAATAGGTGTGGCATGTTGGGTAAAGCACACTGCACGTATTGGCGTTGATCGATGAGATCAACAAAACCAATACAAACTCCTAAGTCAAGAGACATAGAAGGAGTGTGGGATTGTGTGTGCTATTTGTTTCCACTGGGGAATATAACAGGTAAATATTTGATCAAAGTTAAGAAGAAGAGACTCTCGCTGGGGATTGGAGAGTGGATTTTGATTTATGTGATTTCAGGAATTTATGGAGGATGGGAATCAGTATGTAAGTGTTGACCCTGGGGGGATTTGAAATTCAGGTATTAATTTCAAAAGAGAGTCAAAAATACGGGACCCAATCATGAAAAGAGAGGAATCAGAAGTTAAGGGCTGATCCCAAGATAAAGATTGAAAGTTAAGAATCAATCACAAGAGAGAGCGTCAGAAGGTAAGGACCGACCTCAAAAGAGTGAATCAGAAGGTAGTGACTGATCAAAATGAGAATTCACAGGTAATTTTCATTCTCAAAAAGAGAGCATCAGAAGGTAAGAACCAACCTCAAAAGGGTGAATCAGAAGATGGTGACTGATTTGAAATGAGAATTGACAGGTAATGGTCAATCACAGAAAGAGAGTGTCGGAAAGTAAGGACCGACCTCAAAAGGGTGAATCAGAAGGTAGTGACTAATTTAAAATGAGAATTGACAGGTAATGGTCATTCTCCGAAAGAGAGCGTCAGAAGGTAAGGACTGACCTCAAAAGGGTGAATCAAAAGTTTGTGACTGATTCGAAATGAGAATTGATAGGTAATGGTCAATCTCGGAAAGAGAGAATTGGGAGGTAAGGACCGACCTCAAAAGGGTGAATTAGAAGGTAGTGATTGATTTGAAATGAGAATTTACAGACAATGGTCAATCTTAAAAAGAGAGCGTCGGAAGGTAAGGACCGACCTCAAAAGGGTGAATCGGAAGGTAGTGACTGATTTGAAATGAGAATGTATAGGTAATGGTTCATAAAGAGAGCGTTGGAAGGTAATGACCGACCTCAAAAGAGTGAATCAGAAGGTAGTGACTGATTTGAAATGAGAATTGATAAGTAATGGTCAATCTCAAAAAAGAGAGCGTCGGAAGGTAAGGAACGACCTCAAAAGGGTGAATAAGAAGGTAGTGACTTATTCAAAATGAGAGTTGATAGGTAATGTTCAATCTCAAAGAGAGAGCGTTGGAAGGTAAGGGCCGACCTCAAAAGGGTGAGTCAGAATCTAGTGACTGATTCGAAATGAGAATAATGGTCAATCCTAAAATGAGAGCGTCAAAAGGTAAGGACCGACCTCAAAAGGGTGAATCAAAAGGTAGTGACTGATTCGAAATGAGAATTGAAAGGTAATGATCAATCTCAAAAGAGAGTGTTGGAAGGTAAGAACCGACCTCAAAAGGGTGAATCAGTAGGTAGTGAGTGATTCGAAATGAGAATTCTACAGAGTTTGCAGTGTTTAATTTAAAGAAATGTGTTGTCTGTAAAGGTCGATATTGTTGAAGAGGATTTGTGGAAATTTGTGAGTTTTTTGCACAGAATATGAAAGTCTATGGAGACGTGAAGAGAATTAGTGTGGACAAAGATGGTTGTGTTGCACGAGCAAAGAGTAAGAGACCTCAAAATCGAGAGAATCCACTCAACATATTTATTTTCTTTTCTTGTTGTTTTTATGATGTTTAATTTTAAAAAAAACATGTTTTCAAAATTTTATTTTAGTTGGTTGATTTTTTTAAGTGTGTAATTTTCAAAAAAATTTTATTATGTTGAAGTTAATTTTGTTACAAAAATTTTGTACCCGGTCACACACGTTTGGCCCAATAGATAACCTCAAAACAATCAAAATTTCAAATCATGTGAAGGCAAGCAATGTGAGGTTGCGTAGTATACTTCAGGTATCTTTCGTTGATTGACAGCATGAGTCTTTCACCCCAAAAGTTCACTAATTGATAAGCCCCCCCTTCGTAGACCTTTTCAATCACAAATGGTCCCTCCCAAGTTGGCTCGAATTTTCCACCTATCTTGCGGCGTGCAAGAATAGGCCTTTTGAGCACGAGGACGAGGTCACCAACTTTAAATATTCTTAGGCGGACCAATTTGTCATGAGCTTGCACCATCTTTGTCTGATAAAGCTCCAAAAGTTGCTGTGCTTCAAGCCATTTTCCTTCATGATTCTCTTGTTCCTCGAGCCTGAGCTTTGCACTTTCCTCTATTGTAAGTTGATAGGTGACTGTGACTCTGAGAGACGTCGTCTGAATTTCTGGTGGCAGTACGACTTCGGACCCGTACACGAGCATGTAAGGCATACACTGAGTGGGAGTCCAGAATGTTGTCCAGTAGGCCCACAAAGCTTCTAGCAATTTATTGTGGCAATCTCTTTTATTTTCCTCTAGTGTTTTCTTCAAAATCTATACCAATATTTTGTTGAAGGCCTCGGCCAATCCATTTCCTCTGGGATAGTAAATTGTAGAGTATCTCCAATCTATCCCATGCCTTTTGACGAAGTTGTTGATTTTTGTATTTTTGAATGCCATCCCATTGTTGGAGATTACTCTGCGTGGTACACCGAAATGGCAGACAATTTAGCTTTTGATGAATCAGAGGACATGTTCTGATGTAACCTCTCGTAGTGGCACTACTTATGCCCATTTAGAGAAGTAGTTCGTAGTGGCGAGAATAAACCTATTTCTTTTAGAATATGGAGGGTCTATCGGTCCTATTATGTCCGTGCCCCAACACTTGAATGGCCACGAAGCAATAGTTGGGTGTAGCACATTCGGAGGTTGGTGCAAGACCACCCCATGAACTTGACACTGGTGACATTTTCTTGTTATCTCCATGCAGTCAGACATCATTGCTTACCAATAATATCTGAGTCTTTTAATCTTCATTTTCATCTTTCACCCTGACTGGTGAGGGCCACACTATCTGGTATGTACTTCTTTGACGATATTTTGTGCCTCGGCTTTGCTTAAGCACCGTAGCCACATCTGGTCGAATGATCTTCTGTAGAGGACATCACATACTAGAGCATACGAGATAGCTCTTTTTGTGATGTGATGTGCATCAGACTTTTCTTCCGGCAACTTTCCAGTATTAATGGCTTGTGCCAATATTCATTGATATTCGCAAGTGCAATCGTTGTTTCATCTTTTCCGAGCTTCTGTAAATTTTCAAGGTCAAATTGAGACAAAACTTGTCTTCATTGTACTGTGATTTCAATGGAATCCTCCGAGGGATATGCCAATTCCTTAGCGAGTTTTGCCACTGCATCAGCATGGGCTTTCTCTCCATAAGGAATCCAATAGAAAGTCACATAGAGGATTTGCTCCAGTAGCCTCATCGAGTATCAGTGATATTCTGCCAGTTTTGGTTTTAAAAATTTTTATTGTTCAGCGACTTGCTGAATGACGAGTTAAGAGTCACCTTAGATGACAATATCTATTAAGTCCATTGAAGTCGCCAACTCCAACCCTGTGATTAAGGCTTTGTATTCTGCTTCATTGTTGGTGCATGGCTCTATCAGGTGGTATGAGAACCTCAACATACCCTTATCTGGCATGATAAAGATCAAACTGACCCCTGCTTTGCCTGGTAAAACTGTGCCTGAGCCTTTCTCTTTTCTGGCTGATGAAGCACCGTCAAAGTACATTTCCCAGTGTTACGCACTCGAGAATTCCATTTGTAGTAATTTTTCATCTGGTAGTTCATCGTCGAGAAGGGACCCAACTGGCAGTGGGTGTGCAACAATAAAGTCTACTAGAATTTGCCCTTGATAGCGTGGAGGGGAATAAAAGTTATATCGAATTATAATAAAATCATTGACCATCTTGCTATACGTCCAGAGAGTGTTGGTCGGGTCATCAAATATTGCAACGGACTAACTTTTGAGATTAGGGTAATTTTATGAGAGAGCATGAATGTCTAAGCTTTTGGGCGGCAAAAATTAGTGCTAGACAATGCTGCTCAATAGGTGGATACCTCATCTTCGTCGGTATTAGACGACGACTCAAGTAGTAGAGTGTGTTTTCTTTACCCTCGTCATTGACTTGGGATAGGAGGGCTCCAAGAGAGTCATCTAAGTTCGCAGTATAAAGTATCAAAGGTTTCCCTGTGATAGGGGCAGCCAAAATAGGAGATGTCATTAAATATTGTTTAACGTCCTTAAAGGTCCACTGACATTTCTCTTCCCAAATGAATTTGGCATCCTTTCTAATTAATGCCGAGAAGGGCTGACACCTACCTGAGAGATTAGAGATAAAGCTTCTCAGGTATGCTAACTTCCTTTGGAAGGAACGTAGCTATTTCAAAGTTTTAGGACGAGGCATTTTCAAGATAACTTTAATCTTATCTGGGTTGATCTCGATTCTCCGATGACGAACAATGAATCCTAGAAATTTCCTAGAGGTAACACCAAAGGCGCACTTTAAGGGATTCATTTTTTGGTTATATCGTTGTAACCGTTCGAACACGATTCTCAAATCGTATAAATGGTCTATTTTTTGTTTACTTTTGATGACCAAATTATCTACGCATCACTCTACTTGATTGTGAATGAGGTCGTAAAATTTTTTTGTCATTGCTCGGTATTATGTAGCTCTGACATTCTTTAACCTAAACGACATCACTGTGTAGCAAAAAATTTTGATCGGTGTCCTGAAAGCTGTAAGTACAACATCCTCAGTAGCCATCTTGATTTTGTTGTTTCTCGATGATCCATCCATGAAGGAGAAAATTTTGTGTGTAGAAGCGATATCCACCATCATTTCTGGTTAGGTAGTGGGAACTCGTCTTTCAGACATGCTTTATTTTGATCTCTGAAATTGATACAAAGGCGTATCTGTCCATTTTTCCTCTTGACTGGAACAATGTTAGCTAACCATGTGGGGTACTGTTCTTCCAGCACAAAGTTAGCGTCTATTAACTTCTTCACCTCGGCAATGACTTGCTATTCTATTTCGAGGCACATTCATCTGGGGGCTTGTTTTACAAAAGTTATATCTTTGTCCACTCTGAGTTTATGAACTGCAACTTCTACTGACAGTCCTGACATTTCATCTTAACTCCAGGCGAAGCAATATTTGAATTCTGTTAATAATTTGATCAATTTTGAAAATTCTTCACCGTTGAGTAGAGAGCTTATAAATGTAGGTCGGAGTTGTTCTTCAGTCCCAAGGTTAATTTCCTTTAACTTGTCGACAGTTGACTTGATTTCCTCCTCAAATTCTAGTGGAGCATCTTCTATTGGTTGACCATTAGAGTCATCCTCTGTATCGAGGAAATCCTCTCCTGATTTACTAGTAACAACCATGCAAAATTCTGAATCATCGACTGGTCCCACTGTACCTCTTTCGATTTTGGAGTTTGACGTTTAACACTCCATAATTTTTTAAAAAGTTGTAGTTTACCTTTTGGGATTTGTTTTGGCAAAGACCCTTGTTGAATTAACTTTTGTACATAAGGCAAAAAGTAACCAAAAGACAATTCCTTTAATTCATTAGGATCATCATCCAAATTTACATGATTTTCAAGATTAGTAGAGGTAGAAGCACGGTAAAATTTGATCGCCTTTGAACCAACACTAGGGACTTCCTTGGCCTCTAAAATCTCGACCTTTTGAGGGAGAATCAGAGTAAGGGTCATAGTATTCACATAGTGGTTTATCCGATCATATATTGTTTCATATTAACTTTTCTCCTTATCTTTTAAGGATATCTGGTACTGAGGTTTCCTCTATTTTTTCATCATTATTTTATCTTCAGAATTGTTTTCATCATCAATGTTGATGGTCAGCCTAGTCTGTTCAACAACTAAATTGATTCTTCCTCGTCCACGTCTCCAGCCTCGACCTCGGGTGCGCGAACTAAAAGAACCTCCACCAATTTGATGTAGACGGGGGGCGGAAGATCATTGAAGCAGAGTTGAATGGCCTCCTTTTTGTGATTTTTCTGAATCTTTATTTTTGTTTATCGAAATCTCACACGAGAAGGCAATTTTCTTTAGTGGCACGTAGTAGGCAGCATCTTCATGAATACTTACTTCATGAATTGCAAACTTTTATAGATCTCCTTTGATGCAGTATTCTTGTCATTCTTTGCAGTATTTGATGCACTGATGTAGAGATGACGGAACCATGTTGTGTTTATGAATCCACGGTCGACCAAGTAGAGTGTTAAAAGAGGTCTCGACATCGATGATATGAAATTTAGCGGTTGTTGTTAGTTCTTCAACCTTCATAAGTAATGTGATCGATCTAAATGCACTTTCTCCTTTTTGGTTGAATCCTATTAACATCATTTTATCGGCCGTAAGCTCTTGGGCTTCAATGTCTAAATATGCCAATGTTCGTAGACTCATTAGGTTGAGAGATGCTCCTGGATCTACCAGAACTCTGGATAATACGAATCAAATGATGTTGACGGAGATGTAGAGTGGTCGATTGTGGTCGGTGGTACCAAGCAGCAAATCTTCATCTGTGAAGGTTACCCCTGATTGTTCTTTCAGCGAGTAAAATTCATTTGAGGATGTGCTGGCCAACTGAGCTAGACAAATCTCTGGGTCAAGCAAAGCTATAACTAGAGCTTCTCTCATCTCCTTTAATAGGATCAAAGCGTCGTAAATGCTTAGTCGAGCCGACAACTTCCTAAGATGAGCTAGCACATTGTAATCCATTTTTTGTCGTTCTACCAGAGATATTCTTTTATTTTGAGATGATCCTCCCTGAGGCTGTCGCTGGTTAGACTGGTTATTCTGTTTCGGAGCCTACTATGACGAAGATTGACGAGCAGTTTCTACATATATCTTTATCGGTTGTTTTACTTTATCAACAGTTGCAACTGTTCCGGATTTTTTTCAAACACACTTGTTGTCTTTGACTTCTTGTGAGAATCCATGTGTTTGATTTCTTCCTGAAGACTGCTAGCCTTGCTGAGTAGCTTTTCAAAGGATTTGATGGTGAGTCCCTTGAGCATGAAAGCTACGGGTCCATGAATGCTTTTGAAAAGAATCTCAATCACATGGTGTTCCTGTAGCTAAGGTTCACACTTCATGCTAAGGTTTCTCCACCTCAAAATGTAATCTATTAAAGTCTCGTTGAGCTTTTGTTTCTCCATCATGAGTTTTCCTATGGAAACATGATGTTGCGCTCCAGCGAATTTCTTTATAAATAATTATTCCAATTCGGTGAATGTTTTAACCGATCCGTTGGGCAAATCGGCATACCAATCAAAAACAACTCTTGATAGGCTGCTGACGAACTATTGATAGAGTAAAGCTTCATTATTTCTTGTATTGCCACAACTGGCTCGGAAGTGTGCTAGGTGTTGTCTGGGATTTTTCGGTCCCATCAAATATCTTGAAGCTTGGGAATATGAAACCTTTAGGAAAAGGTACAGCATCGAACTCTTCTGGGTAAGGTCTACCTTTAAGAATCAATGCACCACCTTTAGATTGGCTTAAGGCATCCTGAATTTGCTCAACCATCTGTTTGAATCCTTTTTCTAGCATGACACTAGGTAAAGAATCCCTCTTTAGTTGCTCATCTCTATTTTGTGAGTCAACTTCTCTTCTTTCATATGTAATATGTATGATTTTTGGTTGGTTGATTTCTGGAGATGCTAGTTGTGACACTTGTGATTGTCCTTGAATAGTGGCCATAGAGGTCATGGCGGCGACCATCTCTTCTATCCTTTCCTCCAATAGTCTGAGTTGTTCATCCCTTAGGAGGATAGCCCTGCGCATCTCATCTACGACGTTCTCTTCAGCCGAAGGTTGAGCGTCACGTGCAGATGCGGCGGCCCTTGTCTCGATAACATGGACATCCATTAAATCTTTTTCCAGGTAGTCATTATAGTCAAACTCTTCATCATCATCATTGATGGAAACTTTGTGTTCTCTTGCCAACTTGGAAATCTCGAGTCTGAGCTTTTCAACTTTTTCTTTGATTATCGATTCTCAAATCATCTTACGATCTAGAGGACCCTGCTGGACATCCACTACATGTTCTTCCATCTAGCTGGCAATCGTTGCGATGATGCCAGATATTTTGGACCTTGGCTTCATTCTATGATCTTACCCTGCGGGTTCATTGGACTGTATCGGTGCAGCAACCTTGGGTATCCATACTTTCCTCTTTGATGATGATGTCTCAGGACAGAGTGTCCTAGCAGAAACATTGGTATATTGAGGAGAAATATGCCCCCCATGTTGTAGACCAGATACAATATTAGGTAACCTCTTTGTCTTTTCCTTTTTCGGAATATCTTGGTGATGTATGCTTAGTAGGATTCTCGGACCCAGTCTTGACTTTATTGGTTGATGGCCCGTGGTCCAGGTAGCGGTGGAATCTGCAGTAACAACGACAGTGTCAAGCCTATTTCCCAAGCGGAACCAGATGGGAACGCGAGCAGGCAGATTTTCCTTTGAAGTTTGTTTGGCAGAATTGATGTTCCTTAAAATCTCTTCCTTCATTTGAGGGGATATTGCATGTCCCACTCGTTTAAGTAACTCGCGGACTGAGCAAACCTCTTTGACGGCTAGTCTCTGAAAAACTTAGCTGACTTGAGTGAAAGACTTCTTTTTCTCTCTATCCTGTCCATGAAGTGATGGTAACGCAACAACAATCTTCTGGACACTCTCGTGTCTGTCGGTGTCCACTAGAGAATGAAATATGCTTCCTCGTAGCAGTGTATATATTTATGGTAGTTCAAACTCCTCTTGGTGAGGTTCTTCCTCGACAGATATTTCCTTAGGAGTCTGTGCTTTCTTAGCCCTTCAAACTCTTCTGTTACGGTTTCTCTTCTGAGTTTGAGTTAGTGGTGCCATCCTTGAACTTGATCTGATTTCAAACACTGAAGGTGGGGTAGCTAATCCTTCAGTTGGATCCTCAACAATCACTATTTCTTTTCTCTTGACAGTGGGAATAACATGTTTGGTAGGTGCCACAACGACAACAATTGTCTTGGCATTCTTGTAGGAAGGGAAGTCCTTAAGAGAGTTCAGGTTGAACTCAATAGACGACTCTTAAATTTCTCGAGCAGTGACTTTTATCACGACGAATAGAGCTTTTTCGAGGATGACCTCAAGGTCTTCAAATCTGGCTCCAAACTTAATGGTGGGAGAAACATTGCAGGCTTCATGGCTTATTGGCAAGTTGCACGAAAAGGTCAGCATTGGGTAGGCCATTGCAGCATCCTTAAAAGAAGACAGCTTTGGGGTCAGCTATATGGCCAAAACCTTGTAATCTTAGTGCAAGCACTGAAAATTTATAGAGGTTGGTCTGTAGACCGGGTAAGTCTTAGTTTGTGGGGATTTTAAAATTTTTAGTAAAAAGGTAATTTGAAAGTGTAAAAATTTAATTAATATAAGCAAATCTTAAAGCGCACGCATCACAACACAATTTGATTTTATTTGCAAAATAGCAAATCAGATTTGGAAGGGAGATGTGAAGTGTTTAAGACTCAGTGCGGGACTCATTTAACACCACACAATGCCCAGGTGGAATTAGTCCACCAACACACCTGTCATGGTCCGACCCCACATGAAGATTTAAAGAGTCCTTAATGGCATCCTGAACCCCTCTATTCAAAGGTGATCGAACAGACAGTCCTGAAGCCTCAAAGAGTTGGTTGTACTTTCCCAAGACAGAAATGGATAAAGTATGTCAATGGAAGAAGGGTAATTTTGGTCCAAGAGGGATATGGACACATTACCGATGTGTGAAGATAGTATTTCCTGATTTAAATGGAGAGAGAAGATCATCCCTAGCGGAGTCTCCAAAAGCTATCAGTGCTATTTTAGGTGGGGGGAGTTGCCCGTAAGAAGCTGTCGGTCATCGGAATCGAAATCCTGTCGCCCGCTTTGGAAGGACATTTAAGTTTAGAAAAGTATGAAATCAAACTGACATCATATTTTTCATAATTTCAATGAAAGAGCGTTATACCTCAAACTCTATATATATCCCGAAGGATAAACACAAGACTTGAGGATGAGGCTCGATCAAATAAACTAAGAAAGGTATGACATACGTTTGGTCCGTGAAACCGTTTTAATTGCCGAAAATTTTCCCTATTTAATATGAAGAATGAAATAGGGTTTATATTAAGCTGGGTTCAAGAAAAGCTTCCTATACGGGCAAGCCCCAACAGTTAATTACATATTAAATTACCAAAGTCATCTAAGTCATCTAAGAAATATTATCTTCAAGGAATTCAAAGGAAAGGACTTTTCAATGAAATCAGACAAATAGGTGTGAAAAGGGATAGGCTCAAATTTTGAGCATTATTTTTTTGGAATTCAAAGAAGGAAGAACTAGGGGATGTCATGGATCTAGAGAAAAAACCTCAGTGACTTCCCAGTCTAACCTATTTTTTGACTTCAATTTTTAGGAGAATCAGGTGGCCCTATGGTTGAAGTTCTTTAAATTTTTATGGGGAGATGTTAAAGTTTATTAGAGCGACACCGATTAGGATCCCACAGTTCCCTCGTTCTGGCACCACTATTTTTTATTGGATTCACATAATCCAAATGAATTTACTAAACTCAACTTAATGAGTTCGATAATTTCATTTAGACCGTGGGAAAACTCGTTAGCAACCGTAGGTTACCTCCTCCGAGGGCATATTAAAGTTGATTAGAGCGACACCGGTCAAGATCCCACGGTTCCATCGTCCCGGCACCTCATATTAAAGTTGATTAGAGCGACACCGGTCAAGATCCCACGGTTCCATCGTCCCGGCACCTCATATTAAAGTTTATTAAAGTGACACCGGTCAAGATCCCACGGTTTCGTCGTCCCGGCACTAATATTTTCTATTGGAATCACTTAGTCCAAATGAATTTACTAAACTCAACTTAATGAGTTCCATTATTTCATTTAGACCGTGGGAAGCCTCATTAGCAACCGTAGGTTACCTCCTCCGAGGGGTTCCTGATCATCCAGTAAAGACGTCTTAATTTAGTTGCAGTTGTTATTTTGTGTGATGTGTGTAATTAAATTCTGAGTTGTTTTATATTTTGAATGTTGTAGCAGTGAATTTTATCTTGGTTGATTTTAACTTTGGTTTTTTTTTGATTTTGTGGCTATCCTGATAGTTTTAGTTTTCATGCAAGGTGACGTCATTTTTTAGCATGCAGGTTTGTATTAACATTAAAAGTACAATATGAAAGTAGAAGAAAGACGACACTATAAACTGTAAAAGCGTACTTGGCAAGTCTTCTTGTTCCACCACCTGAAACTTAAAATGCATGTTAGGGCAGTTCATGTAAAGGCAGAAAAACGTAAGGTTTTGATAGTTTTCCTAACCCTATGTCATATCTTGGTGGGTCCTTAGGAGTTTAACTAAGGATGATTTTGTTAAGCAAAGCATATTAAGTTTAGTAGACCTCTGAGGTATCCAACAAGTTAGGAGGAAGAAACTGGTCCATGCTTTCCCATTTATCAACTGGTGAAAAGCCTCAAACTCATTTAAACTTATTATGTTGCTTGATAATTCATCCTATGAACACCCTAATGCTCAATGAACATTGATGTCCTAACCATCCCTAAGAGTAGGGTAATTATCGTTTGTAATTTAATTTTGAAGAATGTGAATGAAGACCCATAAAGGGGGCAAGCCAGTGTTGTTGGAACACTTAGACAAATTTTAATCCTAATTGGGCTTGTAGTTTTTTAAAGGTCTTAAAGTTTGGATATGTTTTCTTTTCTAATCCTCATTTAATCAGTCTTGATTTAACTTAGATCACTACCAAGCCCTTAAGACCCAGGTGAGTGCCTTAATTAATTTTGAAAAGGATAAATTTAGGTGATCATGATTCATTATTTGAATTTCATTTGAACTTCAAATAGGGGTATTAAATTGATTAATTATCGGCTTTAAAAGTCATACCCCTAAGTCCTAGGTTTTTTTAATTTTAATAAACCTCCAAATTTTAATAATTTAGAAATTTATTAATTTATCCTTTTAATTAGGAAAGTGAGATGGGTTTCTACCAATTAATCCCCTTTTAATTTCAGTCTTCTAAACAAGTTAATTAAGATCAGAGGTTTCCCATTTCCCTCATTGAATTAAGCTTAAATGTTAATTAAGGCCCAATTCCTAAAATTACACTTTTGCCTCTAAGGTTCTAACACTTCATAATTTGTCAAATTCAAATCAAATGACTTTGAAATTTTTATTCTACCTCATTCATTGGTCAATTAAAACATCAGAGGAGAAAATGTGATTTTTAAAATTTTAATTTAATTTATATAATTATTTTGATGCAAAAATGGGATTTTTCAAAGAAAATTTACTAACTTGATCAAGGTGAAGCCTAATCATACAAAATTTTTACTTGAGGTAAACCTAGACTAGAGAGCCATTTGGAAAAAAAATTCATTATTTTTCGAATTTTATTTGAATTATTAGAATTATCTTAATTTCTGGAGTATTTATTAAATATAAAATATTTAAATGGGGGAAAATTAAGCTTTGCATTTTTGAAAAATATTCCTGAGGACAGAAAACCTAGAGAAGTAAATTTTGTATTTTTTTTTGTTTTTTTTATTTATTGGAATTGTTTTAGTGGAATTCCATTTTCTAGCCTTTAAAAATTATTTTAATATTCAAAATACAATATCTTTATTTAGAAAATCATAAAAAATATTTCAATTGTTTTTAAGTGCTTAGAAAAAAATATTAGAACATTTCTATGAATTTTATTATATTCATGATTTTTATGAATTTTTAATTATTTAAATATTTAAACAATGCTAAAAATGAAGTTTTTATTTTAAATACCATTTTTTTTATAAAACTCCCCTGATCACAAAGAACTCCATAAACAAGTTTTCATAATTTTTTGAGTTATATATTGATCATTAAAAATCATTTTAGCGCCAAAAAGGATATTCAACCTGAAAAAACAATTTAGGTCATCAAATGGACTCAAAATGCTTTGAAATTTTTATGGGGAGTTCTCTGGATCTTAGAAAACAGTGGAGATCAAAAATCAAGTCATTTTGATGTTTATATTTTCCAAAATTAATTATCTTAGTGATTTAGGGTTTATGAAGATTACGTGCATTTTAAATGACTTGACTCATGAGAAATTTTTGTAAGGGTTCTCTAGTCATAGTAAACCTTTCAAAATTTTCTTGGTTATTTCCTAAGCAACATGCTAATTATTTTGATTAATTTAAGCACACAATGTACATAAACATGAAAAATATGGATCTATGTCTAATGGTATCTCTTGACTTTGGAAAAATTAGGAAAAATTCCCCTTGAGAGAGGCTACAACATGCCAAAAATTCAAGCCATGGTGAAATGCCTATATGCAAGGGGAAGCAAAAGACTCAAGACAGTGTTTAATTAATTAAAAAAAACATGCATCAAATGGACTTCAAATTATTTCTACATTGTTCTCCTCTGTTTATTGAGGGTATTTTTATTTTATTTTTGTGATTTTTCTACACCAATATATGAATTTTTAAAGTTAGGGGTCGTTTTCTGATTTTTTTAATTTTTTATTTATCTCTTTAAACGTGCGGCGCTGACTTGATCTTAGGCAGTTCCGAAGCTCCACATGGCGCTCTCCCATTTGACGCCACCATCCATGCTAGCAGCCACGCGTCTCACAGTTCATGTAAAGAAGTGTTGTCCGGCTTCATCTTGACTGTTCATTCGATACACGCTCGACCGAATGGCGTTCCCTCATCATCCTCAATGGCCTAGCCCGAGAACCGTCCATCTTCCAAGCTTGATATGTCCCTCATTTCTCATCCAAATTAAATGAATTTTTTTTTAAAATGTTCGTCTAGACTAGAGGAACATATATATATGGTTAAGATGCCATGAAATCACACCCAAAAAAATGGAGAATCAAAAGAGGCTTGAGATGAGGAGGAGTGTAATACCTTTGCTCTGAGAAGGGAAGCTTCAATCAAAGATGCTTCACACATTCTTTGGAGTCCAAGGAGGCTAGGGATTGAGCCTATAGTTGTAGTGCAATTCCTAGACCCAAATTCGACCAAGGGCGATTTCAGGTGTCGATCAAAGTCTACACTTGGGGCTCTGTGGAAGTGGGATTTGATGAGGCTTTGGCTTCTTTCAGTGTTATGAAGGTGTGGGAAAGTTTAATTTTAGTTTGGTGGACTGTGGAGGTGTATTGAGCTTTGTCCTAGTTTGAGACAGAAGTTTGAGCTCTTTTTTGAGCTTCCATAGTGGAAATCAGTCGGGGAAGATGGTTGGATTGCACTGAGGAGGTCTTAAAGAAGTTTTGTGAGTGATTTGGGAGGCTCTCTCTGAGAAAATTTCAGCACTCCCTCCATGCCCGCGGAGGAGAGCTTTTATAAAATTGGCTGAGGGGTGGCTGTCATGGCCAATGTTTGGGTGCAATATGATGCTTAGGTGGAGGGCAGAGAGGCTCCAACATCTCATTTGGGTGAGGTGGTCTCTAGGTTTGAATTGGGTGATGTTGGAAAGGTTGTGGCCCTTAATTTTGGCTTCTCCGGTGACTAGGCTGGTCGGCCATGGCAGTGGGAGGTGGTTAGGAGCTCAGGGAACCCAAGGGAATATGTCACAGTAGTTAAATGAGTTGAGGTTTAGTTTTGGCTGAAATATCCAAGGCTTAAGCAAATATGAAAATCAAATCCAATAATTTAGGGGACCATTGGTCCATGGCTCACTTAGCTTGAGTTGGTTGAGTTTTGGCTCAATCTTAGAGTCCAACTAATGGCTGTGGAGTCATTAGCTTGATGACTTTGGGGTGGTTAGGCTACAATTAGTGCATGGGTCCAAGTTGGTGCAAATGACCAAATATTGGGTTTGGGTTAGGCTAGCCATGTCTTTGAGCCCAATTTATTGATGAAATTGATTTATATGATTATAATGAACACTTTTGGTGAAGGTTTGAAAGGATTTTGAGTTCAATTATAGGGTCAATTTGAAGGAATTTGATGATTTGGTCAATTTGGGCATGTTGGGCTAGACTTGGGTCTAAACTTGGCTAGGCTTGGAATTTGGCTCAATTGAATGGTCCAAATGATCAAGGGAGATGTTATATATATTTTTCATGAAGTAATGGAATGAAAATGTCTGAGCTAAGGCAATCAATTTGGTGAAATTTAGAGGCATAGTCAACTCGAGGCTTTTGGACCTAGGTTGAAATTAAATGAAATTGAGACTTAACCAAGGACAATTAATGGTTAATTTTGATGTTTAGGAAAGTTATAAAGATTCTTAAACATAAACCATGGCAAATTGAGGGGCTTATGAGTTCAATTTGGTGAGATTAGGTCATGTGTCCAAAATTGGGGGGATCTATATCAAAATTAAGCTCAAAGCATGGGCCAATTGAGCTTAAATCACAAAATTTTTAATCCTAATTGGTCTTAGTGGTGTTTCAAGGATGTTTTATTTAATTATGTTTATTTCTCTAATCCTTGTTTAATAAATTTTTTATTTAGCCTAAGTCACCACTAAGCCCTTAAGACTTAGGTGAGTGTCTTAATTAATTTTCAAAAGGGTTAAGCTTTAAGTGGTCATGATTCATGATTTGGATTCTATTTGAAAATCAAAATAGGCATATTAAATTGATTAATTATTGGCTTCAAAAGTCATACCCCTAAGTCCAGGATTATTTAATTTTAATAAACTTCCAAATTTTAATAATTTAGAAACTTGAGTGAGATTGGTTTCTACCAATTAACTCCTTGTGTTCCAAACATCAAATAAATTGATTAAGGTCAGAGGTTGCCCATTTTCCCTCCTTGACTTAAGCCTAGATGTTAATTAAGGCTAAATTTCAAAAATTACACATTTGTCCCTAAGGCTCTAACCCTTCATAATTTGTCAAATTCAATTCAAATGACTTTGAAATTTTTATCTTTCCTCATTCATCGGTCAATTAAGACATCAGAGGAGAAAATGTGATTTTTTAAAATTTAATTTATTTTATATAGTTATTTTCATTAAAAAATAGGATTTTTCAAAGAAAATTCCCAACTTGACCAAGATAAGTCCTAATCCCTTGAAATTTTTATTGGAGGTAGACCTAAACTAGAGAAGCCTTTAGACCAAATTTCATGAATTTTGAATTCTTTGTGATTTGGAGATTTTGGCCAACTTTGGGGTCCAAAGGGTATTTAGGTAATTTAGGGGAATTTAGGGGCAAAAGGGTAGGTTGGGTATCTTGGTAGAGTTGGAGTGCCAACCACCATCAATAAACCATGAACCAATGGAAACCCCATTTTGGGTCCTCTATGTAGTGGTCTTAGCTAAACCCTAGCCCAAGGGTAATAGGTTTAGGGAACCACCTACACGAGTCTCTCAAAAGTATCAAGGAACCAAAGCCCAGAAATTCTGGGCTTAGGGTAGTGAGTGATTGTGAGTGCAAGTGATTGCAAGTGAGTGCCTTAGCCCTAGACCAACACCAAGGGTCAAACCTAAGGTCCAGCAGTCCTAAGAGTGACTCATCTTGAGTTTCCCCCATAGTGATCCCACCTACTAAATGCCAGAGGTTAGAATCAATATGTGGAACCCCAAGTTGAGTAGAGAAGAGTGTAGAATTTCTAATGGTTAGGGTTTCAGGTCTAGTTTTCTAAGAATAGTCAATATGAAAGTCCTATGGCTAGACCTTAGGCTACTAAAGAGGAAAAACTAAACCTCAACCAAAAGTGAGGTCAACAAATGGACCGCCAATAGGTGGGGTGTGCTGGGCAAGCGCACCGCGCGTATTAGCGTTGACCGACAAGATCAACAAAAACCAATACAAACTCCTAAGCCAATAGACCTGGAAGTATGTGTAGAGTTGTGTGTGTGATTTATTTTTATGCTAGGGAATTAGCAGGTGATCGTTTGGTTGAAATCAAGGAGTTGGGACTCTCGTTGAGCATCAGAGAGTCAATTTTGAGTTATGAAATTTCAGGTATTTATAAAGGATGGGAATCAGTATGTAAGTGCTAACCTCGAGGTGGGAATTGAAATTTGGGTATCAATCCCAAATTAAGAATGAGATGCCATAATCCATTTAAGGTGGTCTTAAAACTGATTTCAAAAGATGAGAATAGGGTGCCTTGAGTTAATCGAAGGGCTTATTCCCTCAACCTCAAGAATATCATTGAATTTGATTTGAAAGATTGTGATAGGAGGGGTTTCTAAAGCAATGCTGAATTAGATATAAAATCTTTAACCTCTAGTATATCGTAAGATTTGATTTGGAAGATTGCAATAGGAGGAGCTTCTAAAGCAACACGGTATCAGATGTGAAATCCTCAATCTCTAGATTTGATTTAAAAGATTGCAATAGGATAAGAACCTAAAGCAACACGAAATCGAATGTAGAATCCTCAACCTCTGGATTTGATTTGAAAGATTGTGATAGGATGAGCTCCTAAAGTAATGCAGTATCGGATGTAAAATCTTCAACCTCTAGATTTGATTTGAAAGATTGCGATAGGATGAGCTCCTAAAGCAACGCAGTCTCGAATGTAAAATCTTCAACATCTAGTTTTGATTTGAAAGATTGTGATAGGATGGGGGCCTAAAGCAATGCAAAATCAGATGTAGAATACTCAACATCTAGATTTGATTTGAAAGATTACGTTAGGATGAGGACCTAAAGCAACGCGGTATCGGATGTGAAATCCTCAACCTCTAGAATTGATTTGAAAGATTGCAATAGGATGAGGGCCTAAAGCAATGCAGTATCAGATGTAAAATCCTCAACCTCTTGAATTGATTTAAAAGATTGCAATAGGATGAGAACCTAAAGCAACGCGGAATTGGATGTAGAATCCTCAACCTCTAGAATTGATTTGAAAGATTGCAATAGGATGAGGGCCTAAAGCAACGCGGTATCAAATGTAAAATCCTCAACCTCTAGAATTGATTTGAAAGATTGCAATAAAATGAAAACCTAAAATAACGCAGAATTGGATGTAGAATCCTCAACCTCTAGAATTTGATTTGAAAGATTGCAATAGGATGAGGACCTAAAGCAACGCGGAATTGGATGTAGAATCCTCAACCTCAGAATTTGATTTGAAAGATTGCGATAGGATGAGGACCTAAAGCAACGCAAAATATGATGTGGAATCCTCAACCTCTAGAATTTGATTTGAAAGATTGCAATAGGACGAGCTCCTAAAGCAACGCAGTATCAGATGGGAAATCCTCAACCTCAAGAATTAATTTGAAAGATTACAATAGGATGAGGGCCTAAAGCAACGCGTTATCAGATGTAAAATCCTCAACCTCTAGAATTGATTTGAAATATTGCAATAGGATGAGAACCTAAAGCAATGAAGAATTGGATGTAGAATCCTCAACCTCTAGAATTTGATTTGAAAGATTACAATAGGACGAGCTCCTAAAGCAGTGCGGTATCAGATGTGAAATCCTCAACCTTTAGAATTGATTTTAAAGATTGCAATAGGAGGGGCTCCTAAAGCAACAAAGAATTGGATGTAGAATCCTCAACCTCTAGTTTTGATTTGAAAGATTAGAATAGGATGAGTTTCTAAAGCAACGCAGAATCGGATATAGAATCCTCAACCTCTAGATTTTGATTTGAAAGATTGCGATAGGAGGGGCTTCTAAAGTAGCGCGGAATCGGATGTAGAGTCCTCAACCTTTAGAACATAGTGCTTTGAATTCATTGGAAATTAATATAATCTGCAAAGATTGACATTGGTGAAGAAAAATTGTGAAATTTTCTGAGATCTTGTGCAGAATGTGAAATTCTGTGAGGATGTGAGGAAAATTGGTGCAAACTAAGGTAGTTGCGCTACGCAAGCAAAGAGTAAGAAACCTCAAACTCGAGAAATTTATCATTTTCTTTTCTTTTTGTTAGGATTTGGACCCAGTTTCAGACAAGCACGACGGCTGAGCTTCTAAGAATGAGTCTTTATCTCTGAAACATGGGGCACAGTGTTTCTTAAAGTATCGTCCACTAACAAATGACAAGTGTAGAAAAAAGCCCATCTTTAAGGTACCATCAGAACTATATTCCTTCAAGTACACATAACAGTTGCGTTATTTTTACGGATACCACAGTTGAAGAGGCCGTAAGTTCATAGCTATGTTTGTAGCAGTCATCATTTGATTTGTTGCAGATTCTATAAAGGTTGTTGAAGTTTGCTTTGAGAAATCTTTCTAACGTTCCTCGAGTTGACGTTGAAGTTGTATTTGCTAGGCACTGAAGGATATGACTTCAGGTTTGAATTTTCATTAACTGCTAATATCATCGTCATGTCTTTAATTCTTTCTTTCTGAGCCTAAGCAGATTTTAAAATTTTTGTCATGTGATCAAAACATTTTTCGTTTTCTAAAGATATTTCTGAGTCAATTAATTACGACCAAAAGACTTAAAATTGTTAAACTTTTTCTTGAAAATAATATCAGAAGAGTTCTCTTAAGAGAGCATTTTAAGTTTCATTAATCAAAGAAAACTCGGACACCAATTTTTTTTATACGTCCACCTCAAGCTTCTTCTCAGGGAGACTTTTCTTTTGCTTTGATTTTTTTTTTCAAACTTTGCACATAATCTTTTTTTTCTTTTTCCCTGTGTTTAGTTGAGAATTACTATATCTGGTATAGCATGATTTAAAGATTTTGAATGTCTTAATTCAGACACCAATTTTTTATTATAAGCTCACCTCAAGCTTCTTCTCGGGGAATTTTCAAACAACAATTTTTTTTGCTCCCTTTATTTTTTGAGAATTACTATATCTGGTGGAATATATTTCTTTTAAAGACTTTGAATGTCCAAATTCCCTTGACTAATAATCCTCAAATGTTTCTTAAGTCAAATTCTATGATATTATAACTCGTTTGAAAGTCAGGACCAAGTCACATGGCAGAAAATTAAAAGGCTCGTGATATCCCGAGTAAATTACTCATATTTCAACCACACTAAATTATTTTGAAATCGTCTTAGGACCCAGCCTAAATTCTTTAAAGTGGATGACTCAGTTATTTGGGCATCAATTTCATTCTCCCCTGAAGTCATAGTCTTATTAAAACATCCCAATTTTCTTTCGAGGTGATCAGTTTTTTTTTAATATTGCATAATCTGGAACAACAACAAACCATTTCTTTTCATTAATTGCGGTGGGAGCGATGGGATAGACTAACATTGATACTGCTAATATCGCTTTCAACAATAAAAGTAGTACAATAGAGGCCAAAAGACATTCTATTTATTGGCAGTTGCATAGGAATGGGTTGGAACAAAGAGATCGACCGAAATCATATTGATAGAACCTCTTTCAGGTTTCCTTCAAATATTCTTCCGGGATCATTACGTCCCCATTCTTGAACTTCTCCTTAAGAAAGTTTTTGAAACTACAACACTCTTCTATTGTGTGTCCTCCGATGAATCTGTGGTACAGGCAATATCTCACATGTCCTTTCATGTTGGCCTCGTCGGGCTTCTTCGGCTTAGGTAACCTGAACTCGGGATTCTTGATCAGACTGTGGAACATCTTTTTTGTTGCTTCATCTTTAAAATAATATATCCCATTTGATTGAGTGTTCATGATTGGAACTTGTCTTTCATATGCTAGCAAGGTCTCTGCTGAGATGATTGCTGAATATTCTGACGAGGATGTTTGAAGGTTTTTTAACGTTGTTCGGCTTGTATTTGAAATTGTCATTTTCCCCTGCTAACCACAGCAACTATCCCAGATTTCTTCTCAAATATATTGGTTATCCTGGACTTCTCGGCCTTCTCATGAGAATCCATATGCTGGACTTCTTCTTGCAGATTACTAGCTTTGTTGAGTAACTTCTCGAAAGATTTGATAGTGAGTCCCTTAAGCATGAAAGCTATCGGTCCATGGATGCGTTTGAGTAAAATCTCAATTGCATGTTGTTCCTGTAGTTGAGGCTCACACTTCATGCTAAGATTTCTCCACCTCAAAATATAATCTACTAGAGTCTCGTTAGGCTTTTGTTTTTCAACCACGAAATCTCCAATAGAAATATGATGCTGCACTCCGACAAATCTTTTTATAAACCACAGTTCTAACTTGTCAAATGTCTTCACCGATCCATTGAGCAACTCGGCATACCGATCGAAAATAATTTCTGAAAGGCTGCTGACGAACTATTGACAGAGTAAAGCTTCGTTATTTCTTGTATTGCCACAACTGGCTTGGAAATGTGCTATGTGTTGTCTGAGATTTCCAGTCCCATCAAATAGCTTAAAGTTTGTTGACATAAAACCCTTGGGGTAGGGTACAACATCGAACTCCTCTGGGTAAGGTCTACCCTTTAAAGTCAATGCACCACCCTTAGAGTAGGTTAAGGCCTCTCGAAATTGTTCAACCATTTGTTTAAATTCATTTTATGGTATGAAGCTTTGGACATAGTATTTCTTTGGATGTTCATCAGAGGTGAACTCTTTTCATTCATCTGCAACACGAATGGTTTTTGGTTGGTTCATTTCTAGAAGTGTCATCTACGGTGATTGTGACTGTCTTTGCATTATAATAATGGCAGTCATCAATTCTTCAATTTTCTTTTCGAGACGATTGATCTATTCATCCCTTTGTTGGGTGGCCCCTTGCCTCTCATCTGCGGCGTTCTGCACACCAGAATATGAAGCGTCGCATGCAGATAACTTGGCCTGGGTCTCGACAACATTGATTTCTGTTAATTCTTCATCCATGTAATATGACATATTATAATCTTCATCATTCAAATATTTTTCTTATTTTTCAGATAATCGCGCAATATTGGCTTGGAGTCTCTTCAGCTTAGCGTCGATTGACCTTCCTTTGATTACTTTTAGGTCAATTGGGAATTTCTGAAGAGTGTCATTTCTTTTGTTGAGCACCAATGTGGTTGTGTAGAAATTAATTGAATCAACCGAAATCATATTTACGGAACCTTTTTCAGGTTCTTTCAAATACTCTTTTGAGATCGTTACATTTCTACTTTTGAAATTCTTCTCACGCCAATCCTTGAAGACAAAACAGTTTTCTATGGTGTGGCCGAGTAACTGGTGGTATGGACAATATTGAGGATGATCTTTCATATTGGCTTCCTCTGACTTTTTTGGCTTTGGTAGACTAAATCATTGTTCCTTTAGCAATTCATGGAACATCTTCGACACAACTTACTCTTTGAAGGAATACACCACTTTCTTTCGTTCTGCCAAGGATATCCTCTTATTCTCTGCTTGGTATGATCTTCCTTGAGGCGATTGTTGGTTAGACTGGCCATACTGTTGTGCCTGTTGTTGGCGGGCTTGTCGAGGCTGTTTGGCTTTCAAAATTTCATCGACGCGCCTCCTTTCTGGTGCCTTTATCAGTTGTGCAGGCTTTGAATTGGACCCAATCTCGAATCTAAAAATTAGTGGGACATAAGCGTCAACTGACACTTCCTCATGTAGAATTTCTTTTCCCTTACTCGGCAAAACAGTTGGCACGGTGACAGTGTATCCGGTAGTAGGAGTAAACATAGTTCTCAGAGTAATCTCAACGCTCCCAACTACAGACTTTTCAAGACTAATAGGGCTCTTTTCAATCAACACCTTTGAAGGAGAGAATTCTTTGGTAGACTTCAAGTTGAATTCTACAATAGGCTCCATAGACTTATCTGTTTCAAACTTCATCACTGTGACGGCCACCTTTCCAAACTTAACTCCAAAATCATCGAACCCTTGTCCAAACTTAATAACTGCTAGGTTAGGCAGTTCATCCTTATTGACATCGAACTCCATTCAGGAGGCCAAAAGAAAAGATCAACTTTGGCGAAGACATTGTTCCTGTCATTTAAAGAATTTTTGAAAGTCAACGATGTCTCGTGCCTTGCAGTTTTGACAGATGTACTCAAATTGACACACGTGTCTTATAAACTGTGCATTCTTTATTATTTTTTTTTCAAATTTGTTATTCACTTGTGATTAAAGCATTAAAGAGTTGCAATTAGCAAATTGAATAAGCGTGAAGAGGTGAAACAACATGGCTTGATTCAGAGAAAAGCAAACTCAAACCCAAAGGAGATGAAGAAATGCAAAGTTTAGGACCAAGTGCAGGACCAACTTTACAACGCATAATGCCCAAGCAACACTAGTCCACCGACACATCTATTGGGGGTCCGACCCCACATGAAAATTTAAAGAGTCCTTAAAGTCCTTCTGAACCCCTCTGTTCAAAGACGTTTGAGCAGCTAGTACTGAAGTCCAAGGAGTTAGCTGTACTTTCCCAAGACAGAAATGGGTAATGTATGCCAACGAAAAAAGGGTAATTTGGTCCAAGAGGGACATGGATATATTATCAATGTGTGAAGATAATATTTCTTGATTTGTATGGAGAGAAAAGATTGTCCCCAGTGGAGTTGCCAGAAGCTGTCGGCGCTATTTTTGGTGTTGAGTGGGTTGCCCGTACGAAGCTGTCGGTCATCAGAATTGAAATCCCGTCGCCCGCTTCGGAAGGACGTTGAAGTAAGAAATTAAACTGACCCCATATTTTTCATAGTTTAAAATGAAAGAGCACTGTACCGCAAATACTGTATCTATCCTGAAGGATAAACACAAAACTTGAGGATGAGGCTTGATCAAATAAACTAAGGAAAGTATGACATCCGTCTGGTCTGCGAAACCGTTTGTATTTGCCGACAACTTCCCCTATTTAATATGAAGGATTAAATAGGGTTTATATTAAGCTGGCTTCGGACATGCTTCCTATAAGGGCAAACACATTTAGTTAATTACATCTTAAACGACCAAGGTCATCTAAGAAGTCTCTCGATAAAAATTAAGAAATTTTATCTTCAAGGAGTTTCAAAGGGTAAGTCTTTTCAATGAAAATGGACGTAGAGGCGTGAAAGGTGATTGGTTCAAATTTGGAACATTTTATTGTAAAATCAGAAGGAGGAAGAACTAGGGGATGTCATTGATTCAGAGGAGAACCTTGGAGACTTCACAAGCTATCCTAATATTTGGCTTCAGTTTTGAAGAGAAAAAAAATTAAATGTTTCATCCTACCAATTTTTTATTAATTAGGGCTTACATTCATGTGAAATGATCACAGAAATAGCCTGGAAGATGTGAGGATTTAGGTTGTGACAAACGACAACCTAGGAATCCTAAGACGAGTTAGGGCTTATATTGTATAACAGAGTTATACAAAGACTTAAAGATAAGGTGAGGATTTACGTTGCATAAGAAAGTAACCTTGAAGTCCTATAGCTTTATTGTTTAAGTCTAATGAAGTAAGATTGGTTTAGCTGGGGAAGAGTGGTTTAGCTGTTGAAGATGGTTCGTCTGCCCCACATGCTAGCTCCAAGTTCCTCACCGCGACGAGTTTGAGTTTTCTAGTGTGTCAAGTTATAATATAAAATTAGGTGGCCCTATGGTTGAAGTTCTTTAAATTTTATAAGGACATATTAAGGTTGATTAGAGCGACACCGGTTAGGATCCTACGGTTCCGTCATTCCGACACCCATTTTCTATCGATTCACTTAGTCCAAATGAACTACTAAACTCAACTTAATGAGTTCCATAATTTCATTTAGACTGTGGGAAGCCTCGTTAGCAATCACTAAACTCAACTTAATGAGTTCCATAATTTCATTTAAACCGTGGGAAGCCTCGTTAGCAACTGCTAAACTCAACTTAATGAGTTCCATAATTTCATTTAGACTGTGGGAAACCTCGTTAGCAACTTATGAAACCCAACTTAATGAGTTCCATAATTTCATTTAAACTGTGGGAAGCCTCGTTAGCAACCAAGGTTACCTCCTCCGAGGGATTCCCGATCATCTGATAGAGACATCTTAATTTAGTTGCAATTTACCCCAACTTAATGAGTTCCATAATTTCATTTAAACCGTGGGAAGCCTCGTTAGCAACCGTAAACTTACTAAACCCAACTTAATGAGTTCCATAATTTCATTTAAATCGTGAGAAGCCTCTACCTCCTCCGAGGGATTCCCGATCATCCGATAGAGACATCTTAATTTAGTTGAAGTTGTGGGATTCACTCAGTCCAAATGAACTTACTAAACCCAACTTAATCAGCTCCATAATTTCATTTAAACCGTGGGAAGCCTCGTTAGCAACCGTAGGTTTCCCTGAGTTCCATAATTTAATTTAAACCGTGGGAAGCCTTGTTAGCAACTGTAGGTTACCTCCTCTAAGGAATTCTATCCGATAGAGACATCTTAATTTAGTTGAAGTTGTGTACTAAACTCAACTTAATGAGTTCCATAATTTCATTTAAACCTTGGGAAGCCTCGTTAGCAACTTATGAAACCCAACTTAATGAGTTCCATAATTTCATTTAAACTGTGGGAAGCCTCGTTAGCAACCAAGGTTACCTCCTCCGAGGGATTCCCGATCATCTGATAGAGACATCTTAATTTAGTTGCAATTTACCCCAACTTAATGAGTTCCATAATTTCATTTAAACCGTGGGAAGCCTCGTTAGCAACCGTAAACTTACTAAACCCAACTTAATGAGTTCCATAATTTCATTTAAATCGTGAGAAGCCTCTACCTCCTCCGAGGGATTCCCGATCATCCGATAGAGACATCTTAATTTAGTTGAAGTTGTGGGATTCACTCAGTCCAAATGAACTTACTAAACCCAACTTAATCAGCTCCATAATTTCATTTAAACCGTGGGAAGCCTCGTTAGCAACCGTAGGTTTCCCTGAGTTCCATAATTTAATTTAAACCGTGGGAAGCCTTGTTAGCAACTGTAGGTTACCTCCTCTAAGGGATTCCGATAGAGACATCTTAATTTAGTTGAAGTTGTAGTTTTATGTGATGTTTGTGATTAAATTTTGATTTCATTTAAACCATTGGAAGCCTCGTTAGCAACCGTAGGTTACCTCCTCCGAGGGATTCCCGATCATCAAGACTGTGGGAAGCCTCGTTAGCAACCGTAGGTTACCTCCTCTGAGGGATTCTCGATCATCAGATAGAGACGTCTTAATTTAGTTGCAATTGTAGTTTTGTGTGATGTTTGTGATTAAATTTTGAGCTGTTTTATATTTAAATTTAGTTGAAGTTGTGGTTTTGTGTGATGTTTGTGATTAAATTTTAAGTTGTTTTATATTTCGAATAGTTGAAGTTGTAGTTTTGTGTGATGTTTGTGATTAAATTTTGAGTTGTTTTATATTTTTTCGTTAGCAACCGTAGGTTACCTCCTCCGAGGGATTCCTGATCATCCGATAGAGACATCTTAATTTAATGAAGTTGTAGTTTTGTGTGATGTTTGTGATTAAATTTTGAGTTGTTTTATATTTTGAATGTCGGAAGTTGTAGTTTTATGTGATGTTTGTGATTAAATTTTGAGTTGTTTTATATTTTGCATGTTCAAGTTGTAGTTTTATGTGATGTTTGTGATTAAATTTTGAGTTGTTTTATATTTTGAATGTTGAGGGGTGAATTTTGTCTTGGCAGATTTTATTTTTGGTTTTGGTTAACATGCAAGTTTATGTTGTTTTCATACAGGCAAGTATAAAAAGAAACAACGTAAGCATAAAACATGTAAGGAAAATGACACAAGAAAGACGGTATTATAAACTGTAAAAGCGTATGTGGGGAGTCTTCTCGTTCCACCACCTGAAACTTAAAAATGCATGTGAGGGCATTTATGAAGAGCAGGAAAAATAAAGTTCTGGTCATTTTCCTAACCCTATGTCATATTTTGGTGAGTCCCTAAAAGTTTATTTAAGGATGATTTCATTGAGCAAAGTATATTAAGTTGAATAGGCCTCTGAGGTATCCAACAAGTTAGGAGGAGGAAGCAGGTGCATGCCTCCCTCTCACCAACTGGTGAAAGGCCTCGAGTCCATCTAAACTTATTATGTTGCTTAATGGTTCATCCTGTAAACACCCTTATTACTCAGTGAGCATTGATGTCTCAATTATCCCTAAGAATAGGGTAATTATCACTTAACATTTAATTTGAAAATTATGTGGGTGAATCAAGTTAGTGTAATTTGAACACTTAGCTAAATTCTTAATCCTAATTGGGCTTAATGGTGTTTCAAGGATAGTTGATTATTTATATGTTTATTTATTTTTAAACCTAATTGGGCTTAATGGTGTTTCAAGGATGTTTGATATAATTATGTTTATTTCCTTAATCCTCATTTAGTCAATTTTGATTTAGCCTAAGTCACCACTAAGCTCTTAAGACCTAGTAATCCTAATTCGGCTTAGTGGTGTTTCAAGGATGTTTGATTATGTTATGTTTA
The DNA here is from genome assembly GCA_002079205.1 of Phalaenopsis hybrid cultivar. Taxonomy (NCBI): domain Eukaryota; kingdom Viridiplantae; phylum Streptophyta; class Magnoliopsida; order Asparagales; family Orchidaceae; genus Phalaenopsis; species Phalaenopsis hybrid cultivar. The sequence goes on along the minus strand of JXCR01120146.1, from coordinate 50,833 downwards.
TTTCTCTAATTCTAATTGGGCTTAGTGGTGTTTCAAGGATGTTTGATATAATTATGTTTATTTCTCTAATTTTAGTCAATTTTGATTTAGCCTAAGTCACCACTAAGCCCTTAAGACCTAGGTGAGTGTCTTAGTAATTGGGCTTAGTGGTGTTCCAAGGATGTTTGATATAATTATGTTTATTTCTCTAATCCTTGTTTAATTATTGATGTTTCAAGGATGTTTGATTTTGTTATGTTTATTTCTCTAATCCTCTTTTAGTCATTTTTTTTGACCCTAGTCCACACTAAGCCCTTAAGACCTAGGTGAGTATCTTAATTAGTTTTGAAAAGGATTAAATTTTAAGTGGTCATGATTCATGATTTGAATTTTATTTGAAAATCAAGTTAGTGGTGTTTCAAGGATGTTTGATATAAATATGTTTATTTCTCTAATCCTCATTTAGTCAGATTTGATTTGACCTAAGTCACCACCTTCAAGTATGTTTGATTATGATTTTTAAACCTAATTGGGCTTAATGGTGTTTCAAGGATGTTTGATATAATTATGTTTATTTCCTTAATCCTCATTTAGTCAATTTTGATTTAGCCTAAGTCACCACTAAGCCTATTTCTCTAATCCTCATTTAGTCAATTTTGATTTGGCCTAAGTCACCACTAAGCCCTTAAGGCAATTCTCTAATCCTCATTTAGTCAATTTAGATTTGGCCTAAGTCACCACTAAGCCCTTAAGACCTAAATGAGGTGTCTTAGTTTTGAAAAGGGTTAAGCTTTAAGTGGTCATGATTCATGATTTGGATTCTATTTAAAAATCAAAATAAGGGTATTAAATTGATTAATTATTGGCTTCAAAAGTCATACTTCTAACTCCAGGATCATTTAATTTTAAGAAACTTCCAAATTTTAATAATTTAGAAAATTGTTAACTTAATTAAGAANATTCTATTTGAAAATCAAAATAGGCATATTAAATTGATTAATTATTGGCTTCAAAAGTCATACCCCTAAGTCTAGGTTCATTTAATTTTAATAAACTTCCAAACTTTAATAATTTAGAAATTTGAGTGAGATTGGTTTCTACCAATTAACTACTTGTGTTCCAAACATCAAATAAATTGATTAAGATTAGAGGTTGCCCATTTTCCCTCCTTGACTTAAGCATAAATGTTAATTAAGGCTAAATTTTCAAAATTACACATTTCCCCCTAAGGCTCTAACACTTCATAATTTGTCAAATTCAATTCAAATGACTTTGAAATTTTTATCTTACCTTATTCATTGGTCAATTAAGACATGAGAGGAGAAAATGTGATTTTTCAAAATTTAATTTAATTTATATAATTATTTTAATGCAAAAAAATGACTTTGAAGTTTTTATCCTACCTCATTCATGGGTCAATTAAAACATCAGAGGAGAAAATGTGATTTTTAAAATTTAATTTATTTTATATAATTATTTTCATGCAAAAATAGGATTTTTCAAAGAAAATTCCCAACTTGACCAAGATAAGTACTAATACCTTGAAATTTTTATTGGAGGTAGACATAAACTAGAGAAGCCTTTGGACTAAATTTCATGAATTTTTGAATTCTTTGTGATTTATCAGAATTATTTTAAGTTCAATGTTATTTAATTAAAAATAAAATATTTTAAAAGATGAAAATTAAGTTTTGTATTTTTGAAATATCTCCCTGAGGTTAGAAATCCCAAAGGAACAAATTTCATATTTTTTTGATTTTTCTTTGATTTATTAGAATTATTTTAGTGAAAACTCATTGTTAGCTTTTAAAAATTATTTTTAAGCTTTGAAATTTAATATCTTTATTTAGAAAATCAGGAAAAATATTTTAATTATTCCTAAGTGATTTGAAAGCAATTTCAAACATTTCCATGAGTTTTATTATTTTTTGTGATTTTTATGAATTTTTAATTATTTAAATATTTAAAATAGGCTAAAAAAAGTTTTTATCCTAAATGTTATTTTATTTTTATGAAATACCCCTGATCACAGAGAACTCAAAAAATTAAATTTCATAATTTTTTTGAGTTATATTTTGATTTTTAAAAATTATTTAAACGCCAAAAGTGGTATTTATCTTTAAAACTCAACGTAAGTTGTCAAATGAAATCAAAATATTTTGAAAATCTTATGATGAGTTCTCTGGCTCAGAAGTTAGAGTGAAGATAAAAAATTAAGTCATTTAGATGTTTATATTTTTCAAAAGTAATTATCTTAATGATTTAGTGTTTGTAAAATTTAAGTACATTTTAAATGATTTGACCCATGAAATTATTTCCAAAAGCTCCTCTAGCCATAATAAACCTTCCAAAATTTTCTTAGATTTCCATGATTATTTTAAGGAAATAATGTGCAAAAACTTGAAAAATATGGATCTCTGTATAGAAATCTTCTCTGACTTTGGAAAAATCAGAGGATGTTTCCCTTAATAGAGGCTACAACATGCCAAAATTTCAAGCCAAGGTGATCTATCAATATGCATGGAGAATTAAATGATCCCAAACAGTGTTTAATTAATTAAAAAATATTTTATGCTTCAAATGGACTTGAAATTTATTCCACATTATTCTCCTCTGTTCACTGAGCAAGAGGGTATTTTTATTTTATTTTTGTGATTTTTCTACACAAAGTTATGAATTTTCTATGTTAGGGGAGTTTAAATAAATAGAAAAAGCCCTATTTTTCTACTTATCCACGCAGCGCCATGTAGATCCTAGGCAGCTCCAAAAATCCACGCAGCGCGCTCTTATTTGACTCCGCCGTCCACGCCAGGAGCCACGCGTCCCTCTGTTTATGTAAAGAAGCGTTGTCCGGCTTCATCTTGGCCATCTATTTGATATACGTGCGATCGGACAGCGCGTGGTCATCGTCCCCAATGGCTTAGGCCGAGAACTGTCCAACTTCAAGGCCTAAGATCTCCCTCATTTCTCAACCAAATTAAGTGAAATTTTTTTTTAAATGCTCGTCTTAGTGAGACGAACACATTCATGCGGCTAATGTGTCATGAAATTAAGCCCAAGTAAATGGAGAGCCAAAATAGGCTCGGGAAAGGAGAAGTTTTATACCTTTGCTCTGAGAAGGGAGGCTTCAATCAGAGGTGCTCGACACGTTTTTTGGGGCCCAAGGATGCGAGGGATTGAGTCCCTGGTCTTAGTGTAAGGCCTAGGTATGAATTCGACCAAGCTTGATTTCAGGTGGAGTTTTGATGTCTTATTTCTGCCCTAATTTTTAAGCTCAAAATTAGGGTTGTACAGGGGGAATCAAGGCAGTAGAGTGATTGGAATGGGCTGTGTAGATCTTAAGGAAGCTCTGTGAGTGATTTACGAGGCTCTCTTTGAGAAATATTTAACACACCTCCCTTAGATATGATAAAAATGTGTATAAATTTTTCAATGATTGCAAAGTCACACTTATCAACGCAAGTATACATATCGCTCAAGTAATACAGGGCTTTAATGGAGTCCTAGATATCGATCCCACAGGGGGTAATACTAGAGGCTACGAACTAGGATTTAGAAAATCAATACTTAATCACAACAATACAGTTCAAATTACTTGTTTGTCACTAATAGGCAATCAAAATAAATATGTAATTTTAATAAATACTTAATTAACTAATTCTACTAATAAAGTTTCTAATGTAAAGTTCAATATATAAGAAAGCATTCTTCTCCTTGTCAAGAAATCAAAGTGAATGTATAAAGTGAATTCGTTCAATTTGTATTGTGCCAAATAGGAGTATACCTACCCTTTCGTCCAGGCATAAAGAACATTGACTAATCCTATGCTTGGTTACTGAAACTTCAGCTAGGCTGTGAGATAATTTGTGCTACCTAGGCTGTGAGAACATTGACTAAAAAGAAGTAAACTAATTTTTTTTCTCCTTAATTAATTATATTTTTAAAAATTAATTTAACATGGCCTGGTATATTAAGATTTAACTTTAAATGACTATACTTCTGTTTATAAATATTGTGATAAATTTAGGTAAAAAGTTTTTAATAATTAAATTCAACTTTAAACTTAAAGATATTTGGTATGTTATGATAAGACTATGTTTTTCTATTTAAAGTAAAGAAAATTATATTTTTGAAAAGAGTTTTAGAGTTTCATGTAAAGAAGAAAAGAATGAGACTTTATGAAAAATCATAAACTAATATAAATTTATAAAGTAAAGCAAGGTTAGAGTTTTAACTTTAAGAAGAGGATAGTGAGGTTCAAAATCATTAAAGGCTATCCAAATATAGTAATCCTCACTTGGAATAAGAAAAACAAAAGAAAGGATTGAAAATATCCTAAAAGAAAAGAAAAATAAGAGAGGAAAGATAAATTAAAAGAGAAAGAAAAGAAAAATAAGTGAGGAGAAGCTTGAGGAGATGTCTAATAAAAATTGGCTTCACTTGAATGAACTTAAAGAAGAAGCTTCAATAAATTTTATAAACTTATATTGGAGTATTAGTAGCATTAATAGTAAAGTTTTCATGAAGTTCTTTTTCATATGAATGTTCTAAATGTTCTTAATATGACAAATTGCAATTCTTCCTGAAATAAATAAAGATTCAGAAATCTAAAATTTGATTACTGAGTATTCTGAAACTTAGAGTTTGAATCTAAGTTATTAAAGGTTTTCTTAGATTTTGCTATTCTATTTATTAAACTAAAGTATAGAAGTTATAAGTTAATCTCTATCCTATGTCATATGCTTTTATGTAATAAAAGTTTCCCTTGAGGACAAGTAACATTTAGGTTTGGGAGATTTTGATACACCAAAATAATATATAGTTTTAAGTACATATTTTTTGCTTATTTTTTGTGATATTGCACTTTAAAGAAGGGTATTTTCATATTTTTTTTGTAGGTATATCATTTTTAGGCATTTGGAGCAAAAATGGCAAAAAGAACAAAATTTGGAGCCAAAAGAGCAAATTTTGGAATTTTTGCGCATGATGTGCCAGAGATGACTTTTTGAAAATTAAGACGGTTCGAGAAGAATTTTGCACAAATTTTCAAAGGGACGCTTGTTATACACACCTATTAGAGCAATTCAATGCATCTAGACATTTCAAAAGGTTCTTTTATGAGGGGATAAGTCTCTTGGATCAAATGATATATCTTTTGAATTTAAAAGTGTTGACTTTTACAAGGAAATTTTGGAGGGAATTTGGATAACTTTTAAAAGGAGGTAGTCCAAATATAAAAGAAAAGACTGCATAGAGTTGGAGGGGGACAAGAAAGGGAGAGAGAGAAAGTTGGCGTGATAGACAAGAGGAGAGAAGAGGAGATTTTTTTCTAGGGTTGTAAGAGGAGAGAGAATGTGAGAGATTTCTTCTTCATTACACTTCTAAGAGGGAATGTCTTAGAGAGAACTTCTAGAGTTTTCTTAGGAAGGATTGTGAGATAATTTGTGTATTTTATTTCTTTTATTTTGTAATCTTGTTTTTATATATGAAATTCATGTTTTGTTGTATCCTTATTATGAATTCTGAGTAGTCTTCTTTATCCTTCTCCATACTTTGAGATATGGTTTTATGAAGAATTAATTTTTTTTCTATAGTTTTAAATGTTAATAATTTGTGATGATTTGAACTCTGATCTTCATTTACTTTTTGATCTGGCCGATTGAAACTTTAAAACTTGTTAAGAAACATATGTTCTGAAAAGGGATATGATTTTTACAACATAGGAGAGTCACATTTAATTTCATGGGACAGTATGTCATCCATGGGATTGGGTAAAAATAAATTGGAAAATATACTTTGTTGAATACAAAATTGTAGATTTTAAGGTGGCAGATTAAAATCCCCAATTTGGTCCAGTTGATTGGAAGCTAATGTGAAATTGTTAACCCTCAGGTGAGGGAGTTGTGGGAGCTCTGGAGTGGCAACTGGTATCTTCCTAGCCTAACCACTGAATTAGAGACCAAACTCTGGATTAGTCAATATTCTTTATAACACTCGAAAGAGGGTAAATAATAGGATTGCTCTTATTTGGCATAAAATAGTTTATATATATATATATACATATACTTATATATATATAGATATATATACATATATATACATATATATACATACATCTATGTATGTATGCATACATACATACACACATCTATGCCTGTATGTATGTGAACTNCATATACTGATTGTAAAGGGGAAGTATGCTTTCTTAAATTTTAATATTCCGTAAAAAAAAACTTTATTTCATTTTCATAATTTTACTTTTGAAAAGTTAGTTCTTAATTAGTTAACTTTTTTTTCAACTGCATTTTATATTACATTTACCTTAGTAGTTAATATTCAAATTTCGCACTTTACTTTTGTTTTTGCATTTTTAATTCTAAAATAATTTCAAAAACTTATTTAAAGGATTTTCCAACTTCCCTGTGGGATCGATATTTAAGACACCATTAGAGCCCTTCATTACTTGAGCGATACGTATACTTTCGTTAATTTTAATGTGGATTTGACAGTTTAAAAAGAGTTTTAAAGGATAAACTGTTTTTGTAAAAGGTATTTTTGTTGGTATTATATTGTAGGTTTATTATATATATGCCGTGTGTAATTTTGTAATATTGAAAATATTTACAAAATTTGCACACTAAATCAGCCACACATCATCTACCAACATTGAACCTAAAACATCTTAAGTCCTACCTACATTGGACTAAACTATTTTAATTCTTAGGTTCTACCTACATTGAACCTAAAACATCTTATATCCTACCTACATTGGACTTAAACCATTTTAATCCTTAGGTTCTACCCAAAGTGAACCTAAATTATTTTAACTCTTTTTTAAATTGGACTTAAACTTTAGGTTCTATCTATATTGAACCTGAATCATTCTCACACCATAAGTTCTATCCAAATTAAATGACATCAATCTTCGTCGACATTAAACCTAAACCTTAGGTCACGATTAAACTTCCTTAGCTCTAATTGACATCGGACCTAAAAAAATGACACTACATAACCCAACTCACCGACTTAAATGACATAAAATTCACCTTAAAAGACCTTAAAACTTAAACTTAAACTTAAAAATGCAACTAGGTTTGAGAAGATATTTTTAAGGAGGTAACCCGTGGTTTCTAACAAAATATATACAACCACTTGTGATTAATCAAACTGTAAACACAAAGACCCGGGATGACAGAACTATGGGATCATGATCAGGTCATCCGAAACAAAAATAAACCACAAAAATGACAAAATTGACGAAAAAAAATTGACTAATAAATCATAAACAACCTAAGATTTTTCAACCCCTAAAAACCAAACAAGACATTAAAACTTAAATTGAACCATAATAAACAAAAATCACCTAATGCAGCCTGAACATCTGAGTTCAGATTTATGAAGATTTCTTGGACAACACAATCTGTGATTGTTGACAAGAATCTTCCGGTCCTTATTTAAACACCATCTAGACTAAGTAAATCTGAATATTTTTATTGTCCTGGGATGATGAAGCCATAGTCAAATTGACTGAGTCGTTTAAAAATTATTCAACCAATTAAATAACTAACTAAAACTGACAAATTTGAAAACATGATTTCATGCTAGTCTTGTTCTATTTTGCAAGTTTATTGGAGACATAAAAACAAAAATATTGGTTTAGATTTCCTTTGCATGTTATAGGGTGTGGTAACTCTATTTTGCAAGATGACATTTAGAAGAGGAATCTTAAGACAACAAAACCTAAACAAAATCATAAACAACCATACAACAACAACAACATGACATGAAAAAAAAACAAAATGGCATGACAAAAACAAATAATGCAAAACAAAACGACATGACAAAAATAAAACAAAACAAAACAAAATGACATGACAAAAACAAACAAAATAAAACAAAACAACATGACATGACAAAAACTAACAAAATAAAACAAAACAAAATGACATGAAAAAAACAAACAAAACAAAACAAAGCAACATGACATGACAAAAACAAACAGAACAAACTAGAACTTTTAGGGTAGAATTAGATTCTTAGAAATCTATTACCCTAAGAATAAAACATTTGATGTTTCTTTCCTTAACCACAACATTTCTAAGGAGAAGGAGAGTTAACTAGAACCAAGAGTTTTCTTGGACAGTTTTAACTGTCTAAGATGTAATTAACTATAAGAGCTTACTCCTATAGGAGAATTAAGAACTCAAAATAGATGATACACCTAAAATCTCTGGTTATTTATTTCCCATGTAGTTTTCCTTATATGAGAATTAATTTCTCTATAAAGTTCACAATAATGAAAAATCCCTTTGACATTTCTTTTTGTCTTATTTTCTCTTTTTAGGCCATTCCTTCCATCTCCTAGTTTCTTTAAATCTTGGAATCCTTCACATGATTTGAGAGAATAATTTAAATGGATATTAGGGAAATAAAAATAGATAAAAAAAGTGGCAAGTCCTTTCAATCAAAAGATACACATCCGTCACGATAGGAATTGGCAGCGGACCAGGAAGGCACCCACCCATCCATCATCACCTTTCTGGTGTCATCATCAGTATTGGTACAATTTTTGCAAGTAAAGTAAATAAATGCAGGTAAGAAAAGTGTTGTAAGGTAAATAAATAGAATTGCAATGCATAAAATATAAACGCATACCTGAGTCTCTGCTACCGCTGCATGGTTAGCATCATAAAGTAAGATATATTTATAAGCAATTTAAATAAATTGCTGGAAAGTAAATGAAAATATCTGGTACGAGAAAAATTCAAAAAAAACTAGTCATTGCAAGACATAAGTAAAAGAAAACCCGTGGGCATATATGGAAGACCAGAACTGGGTGTAAGATATTGATATAGGTGGAGGCTCAGAGCTGAACTATGTGCTTCCCGACATTGAGTAAGAGCTACCAACCCAACAATATACGGAAGGCAATCTTAACCTTGGTCCAAGTAATTTACCGTGGACCTTTAAAAATTTTATTTTTTTTAAATTTAAATTTCATGCCTATAGGATTTATTTCAACATGCAAAAGAGATTTTTGTTTAAAACATGTTGTAGGGTGTTGTAGTCCACAAGTTAATCAATTTAATTGAGCTAGAATTAAAAACAAAGTAAGAGTATTGGGGGTAATCATCTTCTCAAGAGTCGTCAAATAATACCATCGACCTTAATCCTCTCCTTTAATTAAAGGTCTTAGAGGTAGGGGATACTATTCTAAAATCTCACATCAGATTCCTCATTTTAACAAAAATTAACATTATCATCATTGCCCTAACCACCTAAACCTTATACTTACAAAAGCTCGATGATCCATATGTGGCAAAAACTAAATATCACAGTTTCTCACAAGGATTTAAATACTGTAGAGAAGACTCAAATACTTGTGCATTGGATCAATTAATATAGGATAAGTAGTGTAGGATATTTCTATTGATTTAGGTGAATTATCGGGTCCCGGGGCATAACTTGGTGGGTCCTTAAAGATATCAAGCACAAATCCATGAATTTGAATGACTTTAATTGGAGCCAGTTTGCTCCACCCACAGTAGGTGGATTGCCTTGTCTATGAGAGTATGCTTTTGTAACTAGGAAATCATTCAAATTTCTAGCCTTAGTGAGCTACTCAAGGGGCTATGGTTGTGTCGGTAATCATCAATATTGTTACCTTGATGTCAATGATATTTGCACTACCAATTAGAATCATGGACCTATAAGTTGACTTTCATAGGAAAGGGCTTTCTGAAGTAAAATTTTTTTTGTATGCCCATGATTTTGATGATTTTTCAGAATTAGTTTCATCTTTTTGTTTCTTTATTTTTGTTATGGGTGCTTATGACATGTTTTCTAGTTTTTCCCTTTCGTGAATGGAGCCTTCTAATCTCTCTGATCATGGTAAAGCTACGCAAGATATTTCCCTCCAATCCTTTTGGACCAGTGAAGGTCCAGCTTGTGATTGTGATCCTTTGAGTAGTTTTGGTTGTTTGCAAGTTCTAAGTGACATGCAAGATTTTTTGTCTTTTGAGGCCAAGATCAAAGATAATTAGCCATTCGGATAACCCCTTGATCAGAGCGACATGTGTTGCAATGGGCTCCAATTCATTTACCTCCAATATTTCTCGTTGTAAAGCATGATGAAGTTATTGAGACTCTTAGTGGGTTTTTGGCATATCCTCAGGAGTACTTGCGAGCTCTTCAGGTATTTTGCACACTCATAAACTAGGAAATTAACATTTGTTTAAACATGTAAAAGGTGATTACCATAATCGATAAATGTTTGAACTAGCACGTAGCTATTCCTTCATATTCATAAAGAAAATTTAACACTTTGATGTGTCAATTAATTTCAGCAAGCATACTGTAGATTAGATAGATGCCAAATGGCCAGTAAGATCAAATTTCCTATTATATGATTGCAGGACTAAAATCTTAAATTTTTTTTACCCTTCAACCTCTGAGATTTCCCTTGTGAAGGGACCTTATGGGGTTATGCACCTTCTCATTCCTCTCTGCTTTTCTTCTTCATATTATATAGAGAATCACTTTGACTCCATCTTGGCCTTTCTCAGGTTTCCTCAATGTGTTGTTATGGAGAATGTCTTCTTCTCCTTCTCTATTCTACTAAGGAAAATGTGCTTGACTCTTCCTCATCTAAAAGAACCATGTCATAATAGTATGTCCTTGCTTGCTCAATGATCATGTTTAGATTCCTTTTCATGCTTTCTTTTGTCAGGTCTCGAGTGTGTGGATCTCCCCTTGGCTAGTAAAGTCTCTGACATTGCTGCTTCTTGTCGTAGCATTCCTCGTTGTAGTGTTTCCGCAATAGTCATTATTTTGGTACTTTTTATCGTAGTACTCCTAATTGTGGTACTTCCAATGGTGGTACTCCTTATTTTGGTACTTTCAACATTGTACTCCTTGTTGTAGTACTTTTGGTGGTGATACATTTTTTTGGATTTCCTTTAGCTTTCCTGGCTGAATCTAATGTACCAAGACTTCCCTCCTTGCTGGAGGTCATTTATGAATGTTGACCTTGAAGATCTAGTGTGGGTCCTTGCTCCACAGTGGGTATGGACCGCTTCATGTAAGTCATTCATCTCCTTTATCATGAGTTCTCTAATCTCCTCTATTTGTTGATGCATATTCTATCTAGTTATATCCATCATTCTCTAGTAGTGTGCTCAAGTGATATAGAAGGGATCTGGTTTGTAGGATTTGTGTATGATTTCTATGCTCACTGCACCTTTCAGGATGTCAAATCCATTTAGGATGTAGGATTTTGTATATTCCATGAATACATACAATTTGATAGAAAAATAGGTAGGTTTTTTGAAATTGATGGACACTATGATTATGTAACGTAGAGAGAGAAATGGATGAAAATTCTTGGTGGAGACCTTGGAAAAATGTATAAAAATGTGATCTCTAGTAAGTCAGAGATAGGTTCTTTCACAAAGATGCCTTAATCTTACTAAGAAAAAAGCGGTCCCAAGGAGGGAGAGGGAGATTATTCTTGGAATCCCAGAGCCCCCTCACTTTTCTTTTCTCCTCCTCTTTTATACATTAGGGAAAATTAATCATAAAATATTGATAGTGTTTCTAGCTTCGCCAACAAGTTTCCTCTTACAACCTTAATGGAATGGCGTTAATATAGACATGATCTAAGCCCAATGTGCAATCTGATGTTGTCGATGTGATTGTCATTCTTTAGGCTACGGTAATAAGCTTTGCCTCATAAGTAGGACAACACATTAAATGTTGAAAGGACACATTCATAATTAGAGTCATGCATCCTTCATTCAATTTGACAGTTGTGCTTGATTCAACTACTTTAGCTGAGAGGCCTGGTCTGACCACTTCGGCTTGGGGGCACAATTCAGACACTTCGACCATTAGGCGCGGTTTGGACACTTCGGCTAGTGGGCCACTTCGGCTGCTGAATCTGGTTCTTGTGAATAAATAAAGAAAATATTTGAAAATCACCGTAATCCAAGATTTGTGAATACACTAATCTTGTTATTTTCCATTGTTAAAAACATCACTTTTTTTTATAATATATTAATGATCATTTTACTTTGTATAGAAAAATTTATACATATACTTCAACAACATCAATCTCTCCTATTCCATATTATTTATGATTGTGAACATGTGATGCATTGGTGAGAGAGGTGATTGTGATTAAACTCATCCTCCCACAAATAACGTTAAAAAGCTTATTATTGAGCCCCTTAACCACATTTGTGTCATCACTTTAGCCACCATATTAGCCCTAATCTTCGCTCCATAGAACTCTAATCTATAATGTTTATACAGTCTACGAAGGCAGACCTAAGTTAGATTTCTTGGCCTTAGCCAATTTAGTCAATCTGTTACCGACCACCTAACTAACCGACCTATTATTATAGGGCAATAGTGCCATGTGAAGCATGGAAAGTTCAGCCAAAATTCGGAAATGTCACGCATGAGTTAGTCTCTCACAAATTTCAATGCTTTGGAGCCACATGGCATGTGATTTTGGAACATATCTTGCATCTTTACATGGCATTACTTACAAAGGGCAAATATTTGTTTTTTTTTCTTTGTACTTTTTTAGTTATTTTTTTAATTTTTTGGGGCAGATTATTAGTTGAACTTACCATTTCAAACTTACCATTTTATTTTCAATTAATTTGCTGCCCAGACAATTTAACTTTCACATCACATATGAGTAATCTAATATCATGATGCGCGTGATTATAATGGTGGTCATTGAGAGTTTTTTTCTTTTTTATTAATTTTTTGTTATTGATTTAATCTTACATGCAGCAACTAAGTTTAGCTTTATTAATATTTTTTAATTTCTACTCCCAATTTGAAATGATGTTTATATTTTCAATAAAGCTGTTCATTATTCCGGATCAATCCTATAAATATACATCACTTGCCGACTAGTTGCACATTTATTATCATTTTATGTAATACACTATTTTCTTCCTTACAACTCAAATTTAACCATATTGCAATCAACGAATCATTTCATAAAATCTTAATCAACATGATTAAGTTTATTCTTGAGGACGTATAGGACATGTGAAAATTCTTTTTGGCCCTTATCAAATGATAAATAGGACATGTGAAAATTCTTTCACACAATTAATCCATAATATATTTTAATTTAACCGTTATCTTTCCTAAATATTTATAAATCCTATACTGTTTATTATAAAATAAATTAAAATTATAGGAAACACGCAAATATAACATGATTTTATTGCAGTTTAAAATGTGAAATAACTTTTTTTTGTTCATTACTAATGTTATAATTATCTGTTCTTCAAACCAAGGCCATTGCAACATTTTACTCCTTTCAATATGTAAATAGAACACAATGAAATACTCGCAAATCTAAGATCACGTCGGTTTTGGTCACAGCAAAGTATTCAAATGATAAACACTCAAAACACCTCAACAAATGACCCAACCCTCTTCTTCACTTGCTTATATATACACCATTCCTCCTCTCATTTTATCCTCTCCTAACAAGTCTTATTACTTCAATTAAGGCCAATGAGGATTTCGAGGAGAAGCACAACGACACTGTCAATTCTAGTTTTGGCCTTCTCAGTCGGCTTGTTGTTGGCGGAGCAAGCAACGGCAACAAGAAGAATGTCTAAGGATATCTCCGGCAACGGTGGAGACAATTATTTGGCATATAGAAGCATTTATGTAAGGGAATTGTCGGCATTATCAAGATTGATGGCGAATTTGCCAGGAGGGCCGAGCCCCAAAGGTCCCGGCCACTAGCCTTTATCTCACCACCCTAATAGGGCAAGTGAGTAGAGTATTTACGTTCTTTTATTTAGAAATGTGCACGTTATTAAGATATTTCTTGTTATAGCGATGCATTTTGGATGATTTGAAGTGTTTGTCTGTGATCGTAGTTTATGTAAAGGAGAATTGTGAGCATTTGATGTTTTGATATGGTAATGGCTGACTAGATTTCTCATATCTCAACGATCGATGTAATTAATAATTATATTTATGTTTTACAACTATTAGCATTATGAAACCTTTTTATTTATTTCTTATTTTGTTGGAGCATGATGGGTGAGTAGAAGAAGTTATGATTTTGAAGCAATACCAAAATTTATGGCACAGTTCATTAAGAGTTTATATGATTGCAAAATGATTCGAGTAAAAGCTTCATAATATATCTAAATGAATAGATACTCTTTATGGAATCTAAGACACCTCTTATTAAACGATAAATTATCAGTTCATTAAAAATTTCAATTTTTTTTATACACAATATAACACAGCTTTTAATTTATAGATGGTTCTCAATAATAACTACACTTGTTATGTTAAGTGTAATAAATTATTTCCAAACTAAAGTTTAAAGGGACCAAATTAAACTCCTAATTTTTAACAAATTTGACAAACAACTTCGACTTTTATTTGATGTGCAGTTACACTAATTGTGCATGATTTCAGTGTAAAAATGATAATGTTTTCATTCATGACAATTGAAAAGCTACGCAAGTACTGCAAATTGATAATTATAATTGTATATCAAAAAACAATCTACACAAATCTTGAGACAATTTTATAGTCCATGTTGAAAGGGACAAATCAGAGAATATGTCTTTAGTGAAAAGCTAGGCACTCATAAATTTGATTGGTGGTAAAACCAATAACTAGCTGAGAGAGAGGCTGACAACTGACATGCCTAAAGATGNCATTGAGTGGGGACCAAGCTGGTAGCGGGTGTGCAGCAAGAAAGTCTGCTAATATCTGTCCCTTGATAGCACACATGAGAACAAAAGTTATATCGAATTGCAATAATATCATTGACCATCTTGCCAAACGTCCAGAGAGTGTTGGTCGTGTCATTAAATATTGTAACGGATTAATTCTCGAAATTAGAGTTACCTTATGAGAAAGCATGTAGTGCCTGAGCTTCTGGACTGCAAAAATTAAAGCTAGACAATGCTTCTCAATTGGTGGAT
>JXCR01120146.1:0-23773 GCA_002079205.1 Phalaenopsis hybrid cultivar | reverse complement strand
AGGATATTGTGTATCCTAACTCCAAACCAACACCCAGGGTCAATCCTAAGGCCAAGTAATCCTATAGGAACTCTTATTGAATCCTCTCACAATGATCTTACCTACTAAATGCTAGAAGTTAAGATCAATATGTGAAACTTCAAGTTGAGTAAAGAGAAAGGCTTTGAATTTCTAATGGTGGGGGTACCTTTTCTAATTTTCTAAGACTAGTCAATAAGAAATCCTATGGCTAGACCTAGGCTACTAAAGAAGTTTTCTAGACCTCAACCAAAAGTGAGGTCAACAGTTGCTATAAAAAAGAAAGTGAACCCTCTGACCATCTGTATCTGGTACGACGAGCTCCTGATCAAGCAGACCTCATAAGCCATGTTCAAGGATAAGAGTTCCCTTCACATGTACTTAGAGGTACAACCCTCTCATAGCTCATACAACAATAGCTCTTCCAGTTCCGGGTCTGGCTGAAATCCATCTTGAATTTTTGCTGTCGTCCATCTTACAAAAGGTCACGGACACCCTACGGTGTGGTACTCCAGGAATGAAATGTTTGATGACATCTGACCCATTTCCTTTCAGAATCAAAACTGAACCAACTGGCAGCGGAATCTCTACAGTTCCTCTAAACTCGCCGAAGCCTACAATGTCAATCTCTTTTATAAATAATATATTGCTCTTGCTTAGGAATGAGACCGTGTATAAAGGTCTTAAAAAATTGTGATGATCAATAATAGGAGGTATGCAGTCTCCCTCATCATATATGTTGATGATGCAACTAATTAGGATGCAGGTAGTTAAAAGGCAGTATGCTCCATTTGTCCACTCTCTTGATCAATCACTTTTTTATAGGAGGTAGTGTATCTACCTGGTCATGTCTAAGGATCCCTGGTACATTTCCCTGTCAGTCATTTGTAAAATTTTAACAACAGCCGCACTGAATGGTGATTATTCCTTTTCCTGTCATCTATTTCTTTGGCTCAGAGTACGTTCTTTCCATGAGAAGGCCTGCTCGGCCTCTAACTCTCAAATTGATGATGCAGTCGAGAATGCTTCTTTCATCACTCTCGGAGAAAACCATGGTATACAACTCCAGGCCTTCTAGTATGTTGATAATTTTCCCTTGAACTTCTTCATAATATTCAAATTCTTTTTTATTTACTTTGCTTATTTTGTAGTACTCCATCGTACTAGTAGTCGGTAGCTGTGACAGGCGTTCCTCCTTCTGAACATTGGCAGAAACCCAAACTGGCACTTGTTTGTCCGGAACACGAGACTCGGCATCTAACGGGAAGTACAACCCTGGGCTCCATGGTATATACTGATCTGTCCCTAGTGGGACATATAGCTCATCCATCGTAAAATCTAAAGTCTGAGACCAATCGGTGCTGGAGGTATACTCCTCCAATGTACTAAAGCATTGTAAATGTAGAACATTGCAATCTGGACATTCCACAAACGCCTCTATGGTTGATGTCCCTACAGGTATCTCAGTGTTGCACGTCAGGCAACCCTTGCATAAAACATCTGAAGCTGAAGGTGTCTCTGGCTCTGTTACAAACCCTAGTTCTTCATCTATGATGGGTAGGCTGACAGAAGTTTCTTTCATGTCTGGATCATAAATATGCCCCTCAGGAATAGGGGTGAGTAAGTTGTTCGTTTCTCTCTGACGTCTGCGTTCTTCTCATAGAAAATCCCTCTACTTCTTGCGGCTGGCGTTTTTGCGTTGCGTCCAGCGAAGCAAAGCATCTGAAAGTCGTTCGTTATTGGCGGCTACTAGATCTCCAGGCATTATAGCTACCATGGAGGGCAGACGATTTGGCCCTTCCATCAGATCTTGCTCTATTATCACGTTCTTTCCTTTGTGTGATGCATTTTCTTTGGTGGTCACCCTTAGTAGTGAAGGCAATCCCTCTTTCTCCCTGCAGCTGACTACATTCATGAAAGGACCTTCGCAGTCCATGTCGACCTGGTTAAAGTCCATGTTGAAGTCTATGGTACCGCCCTGCGGTGCCATCTCCTCATTTAGTGCGAGGCTCCAGCCATCCTTGAAAGCAAAGATCAGCCTCTATCCCGACATTTTTCTGCAGACGACAGGAAAAACGTCAATGGGTCAAAACTTGGCATGAATAAGAACAAAACAAAATGTTTACTGAGGTAAATTTTATCTTATCTTAGTGAAACAAATTGTTTACTTATATATGAATTTTGTTAAATTTTTGTGGAACATTATACTCAAACGTGGAAAGGAAATTTGAAGTTTAAAAAAAAATTTCTCAAAATTTTCATTATATTAAGGTTAATTACAAAATTTGGACTCGTTCATAGACATTTAGCCACATAGATAATCCCAAAACAGTCAAAGTTTCAAAATTTAAAAGCAAGCGAAGGCAAGCAACATCAGATTGCATAGTAGGTTTTTAGTTATCATCCATTTAATGGTAACATGAGTCTTTCACCCTGGAAGTCCACTAACTGGCAGGCTCCTCCTGTGTAGAACTTTTCAATGACAAATGGTCCCTCCCAAGTTGGCTCAAATTTTCCTCCTACTTTACGGCATGCAAGAATAGGTCTTTTGAGCACAAGTATGAGGTCACCAACTTTGAATTTTCTTGGGCGGACCAATTTGTCATGGGCTTGAACCATTTTTGCTTGGTAAAGCTCCAAATATTATTATCCTTCTATTCATTTTCCCTCAAGTCTTTCCAGTTCTTCAAGTTTGAGTTTTACACTTTCTCCTATCATGAGTTGGTTGACAACAACAACTCTAAGAGACAGTGTCTGGACTTCTAGCGGTAGTACGACCTCGGACCCGTACACGAGCATTTAGGGTGTACACTGAGTGGGAGTCCTAAAAGTCATCCGGTAGGCCCACAAGGCTTTTAATAGTTTGTTGTGCCAATCCCTTTTGTTTTCATCCAGTGTTTTCTTCAAAATCTATACCAGTGTTTTGTTGAAGGCTTCCGCCAGACCATTTTCTCTAGAATAGTAAATCATAGAGTTTCTCCAATCTATCCCCTGTCTTTTGACAGAATTATTGATCTTTATGCTTCTGAAAGCTGTCCCATTATCGGAAATTATTCTTTGCGGTACTCCAAAACGGTAGAAAATTCAGCTTTCAAAAAATTGTAGGACGTGTTGTGTCGTAACCTCATGCAATGATACTGCCTCTACCTATTTAGAGAAGTAATCTGTAGAGGCAAGTATAAACTTGTGTCCTCTGGAAGATGGAGGACCTATTTGACCTATTATGTCCGCCTCAACACTCAAATGGCCATGAGGCAACAGTTATGTGTAGTTCATTCGGAGGCTGGTGTAAGACCACCCCATGCACTTAGCATTGGTGACATTTTAGGGCTGTATCCATACAGCAGACATCATTGCTGGCCAACAATACCCGAGTCTTTTGATCTTCATTTTCATTTTTGGCCCTGACTGGTGTGCTCCACACAGTCTGACATGTACCTCTTTGACAATATTTTGTGCTTCGGCTCTACTCAAACACTATAGCCACATTTGATCAAATGATCTTCTATATAGAGTGTTTCCCATTAGGGCATAAGACATGGCCCTTCTTGTGATGTGGTGTACCTCAGACATGTCTTCTGGCATCTTTCCAGTATACAAATATTCTATTAATATACTATGCCAATCTTCATTGATGTCTGTAACTGTATTTATTGTTTCATCTTTTCTGAGCTTGTGTAGAGTTTTGAGGTCGATCTGAGACAAGACTCGTTTTCCTTGCACTGTGATTTCAATGGAATCCTCTGGGGGACATGTCATTTCCTTAGCAAATTTTGCTAGAGCGTCGACATGGGCATTATCTCCCCTAGGAATCCGGCAGAAAGTCACATCAGGAATCTGCTCCGGGAGATTCATCGTGTACTGATGATATTCTGTTAATCTTGATTTCAGAATTTTGTACTATCCGACGACTTACTGGATGACGAGTTGGGAGTCGCCATATATGGAAATGTTTGTTATATCCATTGAGATTGTCATTCCCAATCTGGTGATTAAAGCTTCATACTTGGCTTCATTGTTGGTGCACGGTTCTGTCAGGGGGTACTACAACCTCAACATACCCTTATCTGGCATGTTAAAGATCAAACCAATCTCTACTTTTCCTGGCATAACTGCGTCTGATCCTTTGTCTTTTTTGGTTGAAGAAGCGCCATCGAAGTACATTTCCCAACATTGAACACGGGAAAATTCCATTTGTAGTATTTGTTCGTCTGGTAATTTGTCGTTGAGAGAGGACCAAACTAGTAGTGGGTGTGCAGCGAGAAAGTCTGCTAGTGTCTGTCGCTTGATGGCATGGAGAGGAACAAAAGTTATATCAAATTGCAATAAGATCATTGACCATCTTGCTAGACGCCCGGAGAGTGTTGGTCGGGTCATCAAATATTGCGACTGATTAACTTTATAGATTAGGGTAATCTTATGAGAAAACATGTAATGTCTAAGCTTTTGAGCAGTGAAAATCAATAGTAGACAATGCTTCTCAATAGGTGGATACCTTATCTCAGTCGGCATTAGACGACGACTCAAGTAGTAGAGTGCATTGTCTTTACTCTCATCATTGACTTGGGCTAAGAGGGCTCCAAGAGAGTTGTATAAGGCTGCGGTATAAAGTATCAATGGTTTCTTTTGGATAGAGGCTGCCAAGATAGGAGGTGTCATTAAATATTGTTTAACGTCCTCGAAGGCCCGCTGGCATTTCTCTTCCTAAACAAATTTGGCATCATTTTTAAGTAATGCAGAGAAAGGCTGACACCTACCTGAGAGATTAGAAATAAACCGTCTCAGATATGCCAACTTCCTCTGTAAGGAACGTAGTTGTTTTAAGGTTTTAGGAGGAGGAATTTACAAGATAGCTTTAATTTTATCTGGGTCAATCTCGATTCCCTAATGACGGACAATGAATCCTAGAAATTTCCCAAAGGTAACGCCAAAGATGTACTTTAAGGGATTCATTTTAAAGTCATATCATCGTAACCATTCAAACAAGATCCTAAAATTGTACAAATTATCTATTTTTCATTTACTTTTGATGACCAAATCATCCACGTAGCATTCTACTTGGTTGTGAATGAGGCCGTCAAAAATCTTTGTCATTGCATGCTGATATGTTTCTTCGGCTTTTTTAGGCCGAACGACATCACTGTGTAGCAGAAAATTCCATTCGGTGTTCTAAAGGCTGTAAGTGCTGCATCCTCGAGAGCCATCTTGATTTTGTTGTATCCCAATGATCCGTCCATGAAGGAGAAAATTTCATGTGTTGAAGCAGTATCCACCATCATCTCTGGTATGGGTAGTGGAAACTCATCTTTTGGACATGCCTTCTTCAAATCTCTGAAGTCAACACAAACACGGATCTGTCTGTTTTTCTTCTTAACAGGTACAATGTTAGCTAACCTCGTGGGGTAATGCTCCTCTTTTAGAAAGTTGAAGTCTATTAATTTCTTCACCTCGGTGATGACTTGTTGTTCTATTTCGAGGTGCATTCTCCTAGGAGCTTGTTTTACTGGGGTTATATTCTTGTCCACCCCGAGTTTATGGACTGCAACTTCTGCGGACATTCCTGACATTTCATCGTAGCTCGATGCGAAGCAATTTTTGAATTCTATTAATAGTTTGATTAATTCTGCAGATTCTTCATCATTGAGTAGAGAATTTATAAATATAGGTCAGGATTGCTCTTCAGTCCCGAGGTTAATCTCTTTCAATTCATCGATAGTGGATTTAATTTCTTCCTCAAACTCTGGCGGAGCATCTTCTATTGGTTGATCAGTTCAGTCCCGAGGTTAATCTCTTTCAATTCATCAACGGTAGATTTAATTTCCTCCTCAAATTCAAGGGGAGCAACTTCAATTAGTTGATCAGTAGAGTCATCTTCTATATCGAGGCTATCCTCTTCTGACTCACCAGTAACAACCATGCAAAATTCAGAATCATTGACTAGTCCGAGTATACCAAATCCAAGACCTTCTTATGAATTTGGAGTTTGACTTTTACCATTCCATAATTTTTCAAAAAGTTGAAGTTTATCTTTTGGCATTATTTTAGTAAGTTTCCCTGTTGAATTAACTTTTGAACATAATGCAAGAAGTAAGCAAAAAGCAATTCCATTAATTCATTAGGATCGTCATCCAAATTTACATGTTTTTCAAGCTTAGCAGAGGTAAAAGTACGGTAAAATTTGATCAACTTTGAACCAATACTATGGAATTCCTTGGCCTCTAAACTCTCGACCTTTTGAGGGAGAATCGGAGTAAGGGTCATAGCATTCACATAGTGGTTTGTCGGATCATACATTGTTTTTATTCACTTCTCTCTGTATCTTCTTGGGATATCTCGTACTGAGGTTTCTTCTGTCTTGTCATCATTATCTTGTCTTCAAAACTGTCTTCATCATCGACGTTGATGGTTGGCCTAGTCTGATCAACAATTAAATTGATTTTTCCTAGTCCACATCCCCGGCCTCGACCTCGTGTGCGCGAAAGAACTTTCACCAACTCGTTGTAAGGGAAAGGTGGAAGATTGCTGAAGCGGAGTTCAATGGCCTTCTCTTTATAATTCTTCTAAATCCTCATCTTTTTTTGTGATAACTTCACGAGAGAAGACAGTCCTCTTTGAAGGCGCGTAGTAAGCAGCATCTTCGTGGATACCAACTTCATGCACTGAAAATGGTTGTAGGTCTCCTTTGATGAAATTTTCTTGACCATCTTTCCAGTTTTTGATGCACTGGTGGGAAGATGATGGAACCATATTGTGTTCCTAAATCCATGGTAGACCCAGCAGAGCGTTAAAAGAGGTCTCAGCGTCAATGAAATGAAATTTAACGGTTGTCACGAGTTCTTAAACCTTCATAAGTAAAGTATCCAAGGGCTCTTTCTCCCTTTTGGTTGAATCCTCTTAACATCATCTTATCGGTCATAAGCTTTTGAGCTTCAATATCCAAATAGGCCAATGTTTGTAGGCTCACCAAGTTAAGAGATGCTCCAGAATCTACTAAAACTCTGGAGAACACAAATCTACCGAGGTGGATGGAGATATAAAGTGGACGATTGTGGTCGGCGGTACCGAGCAGCAAGTCTTCATCTGTTAAGGTTACCCCAGGCTGTTCTTTCAATAAACAAACTTCATCTGAGGATGTGTTGGCCAACAGATCTAAGCAAATTTTTGGGTCAAGCAAAGTTGTAACCAGAGACTCTCTCATCTCTTTGACAAGATCAGAGCGTCGTAGATGCTTAATCGTGCCAGCAACCTCCTAAGATGAGCTATCGCGTTGTAATCTACTTTGTCTGATTCTTTGATTTTGTCTTGATCATGTAGTTCTTCCACTGGTGGATGTGGGGGTATCTCCTCTCAAGTCATTATCTGCTTTCCTTTGTCTGTTGGAACTGTTCTTGCTGGTAACACTTTTCCGCTCCTCAAGCTAACATCCGTGGTTTCTTCTTCTTGAGATATCATTGTTGAATCTTCCATTGTGTCCTCCTTTTCATCAAAAAGATCTAATTTGATGGTAAGCGGTGTATCGTGATGCTCAAGAATTGGCTCCTTGTTATTGGTGTTGTCGTAAACGGTATCATTGATGTCTTCTTTGGACAAGACAACAAGTTCACTAGACTCAAGTACAATTTGAGAATCATTTTGGGGATCGAGATTGAAGCTAGATTGGTCATAATCAGTTACCTTATCACCAGAAACTGTTAAAATGTAGCCAAAAACACAGTCATTATATTTAGAAGACCCCAGAGGACAAAAAGATAATCATACAAAGTCAAGGGTTCAAGGATTTTCTTCACCGAATCCGAGACAACTAATCTGGTAAGCAGCCCCTATCCTACCCCATGTGCTATCAATCTTTGCAGTGATGCTTCTTTTCTTCTTCTTTGTCCTTGACAATGACGGCTCTCCTGACAAATCCTTCATCTTGGGCTTGATATGCTGCAGACTCTGAATAGAGGCTTGTTTTGATGCAGACTGGATCTTGTTCAGTATTTTCTTGGATGATCTACTCCAGACCTCATTCCATTATTCTTTGGTATTTGTAGAAGATTATTTTAATGAATCTTTTATCCAGCGGTACAGTACTCAAACTTGATCTGATTTGAAACACGGGTGGTGGGACAGTTAATCCCTCAGCCAGATTCTCAATAATCATTACTTATTTCCCCTTAGCAATAGCTGGGCTAGCAGGTTTAGCGGGTGTCGTGACGGTAGTAGTTATAAACTTCTTGCAGGTAAGAAAGTCTTGAAGGCAGTTCGATTAAATACTGCAGATGGTTTTTGTATTTTTCGTGCGGCGATCTTCATCACTACAAGCAGGGCTTTCCCGAGGATAACCTAGAGATCTTCAAATCCGGCTCCGAATTTGATCGTAGGAGTGAGATTACAGGCTTCATGGCTCATTGACAGGTTGCAGGAAAAGGTCAGCATTGGGTAGGCCATTGCAGCAAACTTTAAAACAGAAAGTTGGGTTAGCTTATGGCCAAAAACCTCGTAATTTTTTAGTGCAAGCACTTAATATAGAGGTTGATCTATAGATCGGGTGGGTCTTAATTAATGGGTATTTTAAAATTTTGTTTATGAAAAATCAAAAGGTGGAAAATTTAATTAATATAAGAAAATTTTAAAGTGCGCACAGCACAACACGATTTGGTTTAATTTGCAGAATAGCAAATCAAATTTGGAAGGGAGATGTGAAGTTTTTTAGGACCCAGTTAGAAACCCATTTAGTGGCAGGCAATGCCCAGGTGGAACTAGTCCGCCGACACACCTATTGGGGGTCCAACCCAACATGAGGATTTAAAAAGTCCTAAATGGCCTTCTGAACCCCTCTGTTCAAAGATGGTTGAACAGCTAGTCATGAAGTTCAAGGAGTTAATTGTACTTTCCAAAGAGAGAAATGGGTAAAGTATGAGAATGAAATAAGGGTAATTTGGTCCAATACGGACATCGACACATTACCGATGTGTGAAGATATTATTTCTTAATTTGTACGGAGAGAATAGCTTGTCCCCAACGGAGTCGCCAGAAGCTGTCGGCTGTATTTTTTATTAGAAGGAGTTGCTCGTAAGATGCTGTCGGTCACCAGAATCAAAATCCCGTTGCCCGTTTTGGAAGGATGTTTTAATTTACATATATAGCCGGAATCGAAATCCCGTCGCCCGCTTCGGAAGGACTTTTTAATTTACATATATATATATATAATCCGTTGGAAGCTGTCGGCCGCCGGAATCGAGACATTTTAATATATATATATATATATATATAGATGAAATCAAACTGACCCCATATTTTTCATAGTTTAAATGAAAGAGCACTATACCTCAAATCATGACCCCATATTTTTCATAGTTTAAATGAAAGAGCGTTGTACCTCAAATCTTGTATCTATCCCAAAGGATAAACACAAGACTTGAAGATGAGGCTCGATCAAATAAACTAAGGAACATATGACATCCATTTGGTCTGTAAAACANAGTTTATATATATATATATATATATATATATATATATATATATATATATATATATATATATATATGATTTCAAGTTCTTCACAATCCCTATACTCATTGTAAAGTGGAAGGATGCTTTCTTAAATTTTAATATTCCATAAAAAAAAACTTTATTTAGTTTTCATAATTTTACTTTTGAAAAGTTAGTTCTTAATTAGTTTACTTTATTTTTCAATTGCATTTTATATTTTGTTTACCTTAGTAGTAAATATTCAAACTTCGCACTTTACTTTTGTTTTTGTATTTTTAATTCTAAAATAATTTCAAAAACTTATTTAAAGGATTTTCCAACTTCCCTATGGGATCCATATCTAAGACACCATTAGAGCCCTTTATTACTTGAGTGATATGTATACTTGCGTTAATTTTAATGGGGATTTGACAGTTTAGAAAGAATTTTAAAGGATAAACTATTTTTATAAAAGGTATTTTTGTTGGTATTATATTAGAGATTTATTATATATCTGCCGTGTGTAATTTTATAATATTGAAAATATTTACAAAATTAGCACACTAAATTAGCCACGCATCATCTACCAACATTGAACCTAAAACATCTTAAGTCCTACCTACATTGGACTTAAACTATTTTAATTCTTAGGTTCTACCTACATTGAACCTAAAACATCTTATATCCTACCTGCATTGGACTTAAACCATTTTAATCCTTACGTTCTACCCAAAGTGAACCTAAATTACTTTAAGTCTTTTTTAAATTGGACTTAAACTTTAGGTTCTATCTATATTGAACCTGAATCATTCTCACACCATAAGTTCTATCCAAATTAAATGACATCAATCTTCGTCGACATTAAACCTAAACCTTAGGTCACGATTAAACTTCCTTAGCTCTAATTGACATCGGACCTAAAAAAATGACACTACAAAACCCAACTCACCGACTTAAATGACATAAAATTCACCTTAAAATACCTTAAAACTTAAACTTAAACCTAAAAATGCATCTAGGTTTGAGAAGATATTTTTAAGGAGGTAACCCATGGTTTCTAACATAATATATACAACCACTTGTGGTTAATCAAACTGTAAACACAATGACCCGAGATGACAGAACCATGGGATCATGATCAGGTCATCCGAAACAAAAATAAACCACAAAAATGACAAAATTGACAAAAAAAATTGACTAATAAATCATAAACAACCTAAGATTTGACAACCCATAAACCCCAAACAAGACATTAAAACTTAAATTGAACCTTAATAAACTAAAATCACTTAATGCAACTTGAACATCTGAGTTCATATTTATGAAGATTTCTTAGACGACACAATCTGTGATTGTTGACAAGAATCTTCCGACCCTTATTTAAACACTCTCTGGACTAAGTAAATATGAATATTTTTATGGTCTTGGGATGATGGAGCCATAGTCAAATTGACTGAGTCGTTTAAGAATTATTCAACCAATTAAATAACTAACTAAAACTAACAAATTTGAAAACATTATTTTATGCTAGTCTTGTTCTGTTTTGCAGGTTTATTGGAGACATAAAAACAAAAATATTGGTTTAGATTTCCTTTGCATGTTATAGGGTGTGGTAACTCTATTTTGCAAGATTAAATTTAAAAGAGGAATCTCAAGACAACGAAACCTAAATAAAATCATAATCAACCATACAACAACAACAACATGACATGAAAAAAAATAAAAAAAAACAAAATGGCATGACAAAAACAAATAATGCGAAACAAAACGACATGACAAAAATAAAACAAAACAAAACAAAATGACATGACAAAAATGAACAAAATAAAACAAAACAACATGACATGATAAAAACTAACAAAATAAAACAAAACAAAATGACATGAAAAAAACAAACAAAACAAAACAAAGCAACATGACATGACAAAAAACAAACATAACAAACTAAAGCTTTTTGGGTAGAGTTAGATTCTTAGAAATCTATTACCCTAAGAATAAAACATTTATTGTTTCTTTCCTTGACCACGACATTTCTAAGGAGAAGGAGAGTTAACTAGAATCAGGAGTTTTCTTGGACAGTTTTAACTATCTAAGATGTAATTACCTATAAGAGCTTACTCCTATATGAGAATTAAGAACTCAGAACAGATGATACACCTAAAATCTCTGGTTATTTATTTCCCATGTAGTTTTCCTTGTATGAGAATTAATTTCTCTATAAAGTTCACAATAATGAAAAATCCTTTTGACATTTCTTTTTGTCTTGTTTTCTCTTTTTAGGCCATTCCTTCCTTCTCCTAGTTTCTTTAAATTATCGAATCCTTCACATGATTTAAGAGAATAAGTTAAATGGAGATTGAGGCAATAAGAATATATAAACAGAGTGGTGACTCCTTTCAATCAAAAGATACAAATCCGTAATGACGAGAATTGGTGGCGGACCAGGCAGGCACCCACCCATCCATCATCACCTTTCGGGAGTCATCATCAGTATTGGTACAATTTATGCAAGTAAAGTAAAGAAATACAGGTAAGAAAATTGTTGTAAGGTAAATAAATAGAATTGCAATGCATAAAATATAAATGCGTACCAGAGCCTCTGCTACCGCTGCATGGTTAGCATCATAAAGTAAGATATATTTATAAGAAGTTTAAATAAATTGCTGGAAAGTAAATGAAAATATCTGGTACGAGAAAAATTCAAAAAAAAAACTAGTCATTGCAAGACATAAGTAAAAGAAAACCCGTGGGCATATATGAAAGACCAGAACTGGGTGTAAGACATTGGTATAGGTGGAGGCTCAGAGCTAGACTGTGTGCTTCCCGACATTGAGTAAGAGCTACCAACCCAACAATATACGGAAGGCAATCTTAACCTTGGTCCAAGTGATTTACCGTGGACATTTAAAGATTTTATTTTTTAAAATTTAAATTTCATGCATATAGGATTTATTTCAACATACAAAAGAGATTTTTGTTTAAAACATTTTGTAGGGTGTTGTAGTCCACAAGTTAATCAATTTAGTTGAGCTAGGACTAAAAACAAAGTAAGAGTATTGGGGGTAATCATCTTCTCAAGAGTCGTCAAATAATACCATCGACCCTAATCCTCTCCTTTTATTAAAGGTCTTAGAGGTAGGGGATACTATTCTAAAATTTCACATCATATTCCTCATTATAACAAACATTAAAATTATCATCATTTCCCTAATCACCTAAACCTTATACTTACAAAAGCTCGATGATCCATATGTGGCAAAAACTAAATATCGTTTGTTGCACACAAGAATTTAAATACTCTAGAGAAGACTCAAATCCTTGTGCATTGGATCAATTAATATAGGATAAGTAGTGTAGGATATTTTTATTGATTTAGGTAAATTATCTAGTCCCGGGGCATAACTTGGTGGGTCCTTAAGGATATCAAGCACAAACCCATGAATTTGAATGATTTTAATTTGAGCCAGTTTGCTCCATCCACAGTAGGTGTCTTGCCTTGTCTATGAGAGTATGCTTTTATGACTAGGAAATCATTCAAATTTCTAGCATTAGTGAGCTACTCAAGGGGTTGTGAACGTGTCGGTAATCATCAATACTGTTACCTTGATGTCAATGATATTTGCATTACCAATTAGAATCATGGACCTATAAGTTGGCTTTCATAGGAAAGGGCTTTCTGAAGTAAAACTTTTTTTGTATGCCCATGATTTTGATGATTTTTCAGAATTAGTTTCATCCTTGTGTTTCTTTATTCTTGTTATGGGTGCTTATGACATGTTTTCTAGTTTTTCCCTTTCGTGAATGGAGCTTTCTAGTCTCTCTGATCATGGTAAGGCTACGCAAGACATTTCCCTCCAATCTTTTTGGACCAGTGAAGGTCCAGCTTGTGATTGTAATCTTTTGAGTAATTTTAGTTGTTTGCAAGTACTAAGTGACATGCAAGATTTTTTGTCTCTTGAGGCCAAGATCAAACATAATTAGCCATTCGGATAACCCCTTGATCAGAGCGACATGAGTTGCAATGGGCTCCAATTCATTTACCTCCAATATTTCTCATTGTAAAGCATGATGAAGTTCTTGAGACTCTTAGTGGGTTTTTGGCATATCCTCAGGAGTACTTGCGAGCTCTTCAGGTATTTGGCACACTCATAAACTAGGTAATTAACATCTGTTTAAACGTGATAAAAGGTGATTATCATAATTGATAAATGTTTGAACTAGCGCGTAGCTATTCCTTCATATTCATAAAGAAAACTTAACACTTCGATGTGTCAATTACTTTGAGCAAGCATACTGTAGATTAGATAGATGCCAAATGGCCAGTAAGATCAAATTTCCTATTATAAGATTGCAAGACAAAAATCTTAAAATTTTCTTACCCTTCAACCTCTTAAGTTTCCCTTGTGAAGGGACCTTATGGGGTTATGTACCTTCTCATTCCTCTCTGCTCTTCTTCTTCATATTATCTTAGAGAATCTCTTTGACTCCATCTTGGCCTTTCTCAGGTTTCCTCAATGTGTTGTTATGGAGAATATCTTCTTCTTCTTCTCTATTCTACTAAGGAAAATGTGCTTGACTCTTCCTCATCTAAAAGAACCATGTCATAATAGTATGTCCTTGCTTGCTCAATGATTGTGTTTAGATTCCTTTTCATGCTTTCTTTTGTCAGGTCTCGAGTGTGTCGATCTCCCCTTGGCTAGTAAGGTCTCTGACCTTGGTGCTTCTTGTCGTAGCATTCCTCGTTGTAGTGTTTACCACCACAATAGTCATTATTTTGGTGCTTTCTATCGTATTACTCCTAATTGTGGTACTTCCAATGGTGGTACTCCTTATTTTGGTAATTTCAACATTGTACTCCTTGTTGTAGTACTTTTGGAGGTGATACATCTTTTTGGATTTCCTTTAGCTTTCCTAGTTGAATCTAATGTACCAAGACTTCCCTCCTTGCTGGAGTCATTCATGAATGTTGACCTTGAAGATCTAGTGTGGGTCCTTGCTCCACAGTGGGTTGGAACGCTTCATGTAAGTCATTCATCTCCTTTCTCATGAGTTCTCTAATCTCCTCTATTTGTTGACGCATATTCTATCTAGTTATATCCATCATTCTCTAGTAGTGTGCTCATGTGATATAGAAGGGATCTGGTTTGCAAGATTTGTGTATGATTTCTATGCTCACTACACCTTTCAGGATGTCAAATACCTTTAGGATGTAGGATTTTGTATATTCCATGAATACATACAATTTGAAAGAAAAATAGGTATGTTTTTTGAAATTAATGGACACTATGATTATGTAACGTAGAGAGATAAATGGATGAAAATTCTTGGTGGAGACCTTGGAAAAGTGTATAAAAATGTGATCTCTAGTAAGTCAGAGATTGGTTCTTTCCCAAAGATGCCTTAAACTTACCAAGACAAAAGCGGTCCCAAGGACGGAGAGGGAGATTATTCTTGGAATCCCAAAGCCCCCTCACTTTTTTTTTCTCCTCCTCTTTTATACATTAGGGAAAGTTAATCATAAAATATTGATAGTGTTTCTAGCTTCGCCAACAAGTTTCCTCTTACAACCTTAATGGAATGGCTTTAATATAGACATGATCTAAACCCAATGTGCAATCTGATGTTGTCGATGTGATTGTCATTCTTTAGGCTACGGTAATAAGGTTTGCCTCATAAGTAGGACAACACATTAAATGTTGAAAGGACACATTTATAATTAGGGCCATGCATCCTTCATTCAATTCGACAGTTGTGCTTGATTCAACTACTTTAGCTGATAGGCCTCGTCTGACCACTTCGGCTTGGGGGCACAATTCAGACACTTCGGCCGTTAAGCGCGATTTGGACACTTCGACTAGTGGGCCACTTCGGCTAGCGAATCTGGTTCTTGTGAATAAATAAAGAAAATATTTGAAAATCACCGTAATCCAATATTTGTGAATACACTAATCTAGTTATTTTCCATTGTTAATAACTTCACTTTTTTTTTATAATATATTAATGATCATCTTACTTTGTAAAGAAAAATTTATATATGTACTTCAACAACATCAATCTCTCCTATTCCATATTATTTATGATTGTGAACATGTGATGCATTGGTGAGAGAGGTGATTGTGATTAAACTCATCCTCCCACAAATAACGTTAAAAAGCTTATTATTGAGCCCCTTAACAACATTTGTGTCATCACTTTAGCCACCATATTAGCCCTAATCTTCGCTCCACAGAACTCTAATCTATAATGTTTATATAGTCTACGAAGGCAGACCTAAGTTAGATTTCTTGGCCTTAGCCAAATTAGTCAATCAGTTACCGACTACCTAACTAACCGACCTATTATTATAGGGCAATAGTGCCATGTGAAGCATGGAAAGTTCAGCCAAAATTCGGAAATGTCACGCATGAG
This sequence comes from Phalaenopsis hybrid cultivar, assembly GCA_002079205.1. Classification (NCBI taxonomy): domain Eukaryota; kingdom Viridiplantae; phylum Streptophyta; class Magnoliopsida; order Asparagales; family Orchidaceae; genus Phalaenopsis; species Phalaenopsis hybrid cultivar. The sequence goes on along the minus strand of JXCR01120146.1, from coordinate 7,891 downwards.
TTAGTCTCTCACAAATTTCAATGCTTTGGAGCCACATGGCATGTGATTTTGGAACATATCTTGCATCTTTATATGGAATTAATTACATTATAGGGAAAATATTTGTTTTTTTTTTGTGTGTACTTCTTTAGTTATTTCTTTAATTTATTTGGGGCAGATTATTAGTTGAACTTACCATTTCAATCATATTATTTTATTTTCAATTAATTGGCTGCCCAGACACAATTTAACTTTCACATCACATATGAGAAATCTAATATCATGATGCGCGTGATTATAATGGTGGTCATGGAGAGTATTTTTTTCTTTTTTATTAATTTTTGTTATTGATTTTATTTTAAATGCAGCCACTAAGTTTAGCTTTATTATTATTTTTAATTTTTACTCCCAATTTGAAATGATGTTTATATTTTCAATAAAGCTGTTCATTATTCAGGATCAATCCCATAAATATACATCACTTGCCAACTAGTTGCACTTTTATTATCATTTTATGTAATACACTATTTTCTTCCTTAAAACTCAAATTTAACCATATTGCAATCAACGAATCATTTCATAAAATCTTAATCAACATGATTAAGTTTATTCTAGAGGATGAATAGGACATGTGAAAATTTGAGTTTCATAAAGTTTCATAAATTCTTTTTGGCTCTTATCAAATGATATATAGGACATGTGAAAATTCTTTCACACAATTAATCCATAATATATTTTAATTTAACAGTTTTCTTTCATAAATATTTACAAATACTCTACTGTTTATTATAAAATAAATTAGAATTATAGGAAACACGCAAATATAACATGATTTTATTGCAGTTTAAAATGTTAAATAACTCATTTTTGTACATTATTAATTTTATAGTTATCTAATCTTCAAACCAAGGCCATTGCAGCATTTACTCCATTCAATATGTAAATAGAACACAATCAGATACTCGCGAATCTAAGATCACGTTCGGTTTTGGTCACAACAAAGTATTCAAATGATAAACACCTCAACAAATGACCCAACACTCTTCTTCACTTGCTTATATATACACCACTCCTCCTCCCATTTTATCCTCTCCTAACAAGTCTTATTACTTCAATTAAGGCCAATGAGGATTTCGAAGAGAAGCACAACACTGTCAATTCTAATTTTGGCCTTCTCATTCGGCTTGTTGTTGGCGGAGCAAGCAACGGCAACAAGAAGAATGTCTAAGGATATCTCCGGCAACGGTGGAGACAATTATTTGGCAAATAGAAGCATTTATGCGAGGGAATTGTCGGCATTATCAAGCTTGATGGCAAATTTGCCAGGAGGGCCAAGCCCCAAAGGCCCCGGCCACTAGCCTCTATCTCACCACCCTAATAGGGCAAGTGAGTGGAATATTTAAGTTCTTTTATTTAGAAATGAGCACGTTATTAAAATATATCTTGTTATAGCGATGCATTTTGGATGATTTGAAGTGTTTGTCTGTGATCGTAGTTTATGTAAAGGAGAATTGTGAGCATTTGATGTTTTGATATGGTAATGGCTGACTAGATTTCTCATATCTCAACGATTGATGTAATTAATAATTATATTTATGTTTTACAACTATTAGCATTATGAAACCTTTTTGTTTACTTTTTATTTTGTTTGAGCATGATGGGTGAGTAGACGGAGTTATGATTTTGAAGCAATACCAAAATTTTTGACACAGTTCATTAAGACTTTATATGACTTTAAAATGGTTCGAGTAAAAGCTTCATAATATATCTAAATGAATAGATATTCTTTATGGAATCTAAGACTCCTCTTATTCCACGATTAATTATCAGTTCATTAAAAATTTCAATTTTTTTTGTACACAATGTATGTAGCTTTTAATTTATAGATGGTTCTCAATAATAACTACACTTGTTATGTTAAGTGTAATAAATTATTTCCAAACTAAAGTTTAAAGGGACCAAATTAAACTCCTAATTTTTAACAAATTTGACAAACAACTTTGATTTTTATTTGATGTGCAGTCAGAATAAATGTGCATGATTTCAGTGTAAAAATGATAATGCTTTCATTCCTGATATTTGAAAAGCTATTCTAGTACTGCAAATTGATAATTATAATTGTATATCAAAAAAAAATCTACACAAATCTCGAGATAATTTAATACTCCATGTTGAAAGCGGCAAATCAGAGAATATGTCTTTAGTGAAAGCCAGACACTCAAAAATTTGATTGGTGGTAAAACCAACAACCAGCTGGCAGAGAGACTGACAGCTGACATGCCTAANCCTTTCCTAATCCCATTAGGGATAACATGGCTGAAAGGTAGGAGCAACATATTGAGCAAATTTTGATCCCATCTATTTCGTTGGGTAGCCTAATGAACAATTTCGGCTTCCACATGCTTCATGGAAATTGTTTTTGATCCTTTACAAGATGCCCAAAATTCTTTGGAGGGTGCATGGCAGATTCAGAAACATGCTAAAAAAAAAGCAAAGAGGAATAATGAACCTTCTAATTTGAATGCCAGAAATATTATTCAGGAAGGTACTTATTACTCTGATGGAGAACAATTAGACAACTCTTCTAGATCTTCTAGAAGGGCTAGCTTAAGACATAATGCTTATTATTTTGATTTAGAATATTAGGGGCGTGGTGGACCCTTCGTCCCTTAATAGGCTTAAATATCTTTGTAGGGTTCATAAAGTTCTTAGTTTTGTCATTCTAGAGCCTCTTGTTCATTTCAATAGACACAAGATTTCTAATAAATTTGCAAGACTTCAGTCTTATTGCAACAAAAATAACAAAATTTGGGTTTTCTGGAAACGCAAAATCAATTTATCTATCATTAAAGACGAAGAGCAATTCATTTTAACTCACTTTCAGATGAAGAAATAGCAGGGGTGGGGCACGTTTGTCAATGCCTGCTCTCTTTTTCCTGACAAATTTTTGCTTTGGAGGAAACTTGAGATTTTGGGTGAATCTATCTCTGAAAACTTTTTTGTAGGAGAAGACTTTAACATGATTATGAAACCGTCTGAGAAAAAATGTGGAGGTAGAGTTGACCTTTCCCTTTTTAATCGTTTTTGTAATTCTATTGCGGGAGCAGATCTTTTTGACCTTGGCTACTTTGGATCTCCTTTCACGTGGAGGAGGGGCTTTCTTCATAAAAGGCTTGATCGTTTCTTGGCTAACTCAGCTTTTCTTAATTATTTTTTGATTTCCAAACTTCAACATTTAAATTATGCTTCCTCTGATCACAATCTTATTCTCCTCACTCTTTCTTTTTTTGAGAAACTTACATATCTAGATTTAAATTTCTTAACATTTGGACTTCTCATGTTACTTTCATAAGTACTATGAAACAGGTTTGGAATTATGATGGTGGTGGAACTTATTGGTTTATGCTTTGGCAATTGCATAAAAATTTGGCTGCTCATCTCCGGAGGTGGAATTACCAAACTTTTGACAATATTCATTTTAAAGTTCTGGAGGCTCAAAAAGTTGTTGATCAATTGGAGACTCTTGATATATGCACCCTTGATATGGTGGAGTATAATGTCCATGCTCACTTGAATTATCTTGAAGCTATAAATTTGGATGAAACATTACTTCAACAGAAAGCAAATGACCTTCATTTTACTGTTGATGATAGAAACATAATATATTTCTATGCCACTCTTAAGCATAGAAGGAATTTGAATTGCATTTTAAAAATAAAAAATGCCAAAGTTGAAATTTTAACTAATTTAGTTGATATTGGGAAAAGAGTCGTTCAACATTTTACGGATCTTTATCAACACACCCCTCTGGTGCAATCGATTAACTCGAATGTATTTGTTGAAGAATTTGACTACATTAATGGTCTCTCCTTAGCCAACGTTCCTGATGAAGACGAGATTCTTTCTACTTTCAAATCTATAATTTCCAACAAGTCTCGGGGACCCAACGACTTCTCCTCTTCCTTTTATGTTACATGTCGGGACATCATAAAGAAGGATGTCATTAATGCTATACAAAGTTTCTTCCAGTTAATTAGAGGTAGAATTAAAGTTAATTAGAGGTAGAATTAAAGCTGTATGGACCAGATTTTCACAGAAAATAAAGTTTAAAAAAATGAAGGTGTTGGTGCATGATGCGCCAAATTACAGAGAGTTGGTGTATGTTGCACCAGATTGGCACATGATGCACCAAATTCTTGAAAACGACTTATTGCCTAAAAAAATTGTAAAATTGCACAACAAACTCCATTTTTACTGCTTGGATCATCTCCTACCTCTAATCCTTAACCTAGGGCTTCACATTGGGCACGATAGAGTAGATTTCAGAAACTAAAAATCGTAGATTTCATCTTCTCTTGGTAAGAGCTTCACTCTAACTTAGAAATTTTTTATTTCACCATGGATTTTTTTCTACATTATGGAAATCCAAAAATTGTGATTTTAGATGAAAATCTTGAAGAAAACTCATGGTGAAAACTTTCATACAAAATAATCTTACTCGAGGAGTTAGATTTTTTATTATGTAATTTAATTGGAATTTATTTAGAATTTGGTAGAATTTCAAACTGCTCCACTAGTGAAAAGAGGAAGATCGAATAATTTTGATGCATGGAGATATGTTAATTTGAAGGCCGAACACAGTTAAAACACTTATATAAAATCAAGAAGATTGATCCAGGAAGGAGCATTTGCTAATTCGGTGGCAAGATTGAGAGGTTGATACTTGCCAGTGTAGTAGCAATTGTGCCAATGATTTGGGAGTTTTATGCCAACTTAAGATTTACTAATGACGATCACATTCTTATGAGAGACAAGCAAGTTGAATTTACTGCTGAAAGGATCAATGTTTTTTATGGGCTGAGGAATGTATTTTTTGATGAATATGCTTCATTTGTGATGATTGATTCATCACTGGATAAAGTGATTGCCTTCCTGACTAATGGAAAATGAAAATGGAGGATTAAAACTAATAAGATAGTTAACTTCTCAGCTTCCATGTTGACTGGTCGGTCAGAGGTATGACAGCACTTCATTTCTGCTAGATTACTACAAAAAAATCAACTTACCGATGTAACGAAGGATAGAGTTGTATTGAAATATTTCATTCATAACATGAAAGCAATAGAAGTTGGTGCTCATATATTTCATCATGCACGAAGCATAGCTAAGAGCTTTGTAGCTAGTGGTTCAAAATACCCTGCCTTGATTATCACTCTTTGTGAACAATCAGGAGAAGAATCCCATAGAAATGAAGAAATATTACAACCAAAAAATCCTATTTGGAAGCATATGGATCAGAGAGTTGAATCATTTGTTGAATCTAGGGGTGGAAGAAGCAATAAATCCTCTACATCAGCGGTAGAGGCATCTATTTCTCACCCTGCATCATTATAAAACATTATGGACCAACTCATGATTCAATAATTGGATATAGTAAATATTCAAAATTAGATTTGAGAGATTGGAGCAAGAAGTGCCTATAATGATGAGTATCGGCAGAGGAAAGTTCAACATGATATTGCTTCGCCGATGAGCTCAGCTAGGGTTTGCGATTTTGGGGTGATTCTCGATCGATGATGGTGATGTTGTTCTCCTACACTGTTGCTGGTGAGATCTTTTTTATTACTTCCTCTGCAGTTGTTCTCCTTCACTTCTTTTCTTGCACTAGTTTTCTTTCGGTTTTGTTGGTTTTTCTACTTTGGTTTCTCAGTGGTTCTTCATTTTTGTGTTTCTGCTGTGGATTTTTTGTGACTGTTTCCTTTGATTGTTCCTTCTATGTTTTTGGATGTTGGGGATGTGTTTTACACTATGTCGCTTGCCTCTCGCTCCTTCGTGGATGCGGCTTTAGAGGGGTGTGGTTCATCTTATGACTTTTTGGTTTCCTTTATGTTCCCGCAAGGATTTCATGAATCACTAAATGTTGGTGGGGATTACTCTTTTGTTAAAAAGCTGGTTAAGAAAAATGGTAAATTAGCTATGTTTATCTATGAATTTGAATCGAATATCTTGGCCTCCTTTTACCGCTTGGCTTTGGTAGGAAAAGTTTCTTATGAGATTCCAAAATTAGAGCTCATCATGAAAGAGTTTGATTTGCTTAAATTAAAGAGATGGTGGATGGTTGGTGTGTTGGATGACAAAAACATTTTGATTCAATTAGCTAATGATGAATATTATATAATGCTATTTGCAAAGCGTTCTTTGAAATTTGACAATAGTATTATGAAAATACTTAAATGGTCTGTTAGCTTTGATCTGAAAGCTGAATTGCCGATCTTGCCTATTTGGATATGTTTTCTAGGGCTGAAACTACATTTATTCAATCACGATGTTTTTTTTTGTCTTTCTGTTGCTTATGGTAAACCATTAAAAATGGATAGTGCTACTTTCAATATTGCTAGACCCTCTGAGGCGCGTGTTTTAGTGCAAAGGGATATCACTCAGCCCTTTTGTGATGAGATATGGATAGGCTCTCAACATCAAGGGTGTTGAAAACCTATTAAAATAGAGAGGCATTCCCCTTATTGCACTCATTTTTCCATGTTTGGACATCATATTTCTCATTGTTATCGTTTAGACCCTCAAAGTAAAGCATCCTTTCTCAACAAACCTTCTCCTCCTATCATGGATACTGAACCACCTAACCCCTCAGCTATTAATGAGCAAGAAAAGGAGGATGATAGGCCTTTGCCTATTATTACTAAAACAATTATGGGGGCCCCTATTACTATTAATGACAAACAAAGGCAGAATCATAATGAACATGTGAACAATACTAATACTGATGATTCTGCTCCACATGTTTCTTTTATTAATAGTACTCCTCCGAGCACACACACCTTTCCTAATCCCATTAGGGATAACATGGCTGAAAGGTAGGAGCAACATATTGAGCAAATTTTGATCCCATCTATTTCGTTGGGTAGCCTAATGAACAATTTCGGCTTCCACATGCTTCATGGAAATTGTTTTTGATCCTTTACAAGATGCCCAAAATTCTTTGGAGGGTGCATGGCAGATTCAGAAACATGCTAAAAAAAAAGCAAAGAGGAATAATGAACCTTCTAATTTGAATGCCAGAAATATTATTCAGGAAGGTACTTATTACTCTGATGGAGAACAATTAGACAACTCTTCTAGATCTTCTAGAAGGGCTAGCTTAAGACATAATGCTTATTATTTTGATTTAGAATATTAGGGGCGTGGTGGACCCTTCGTCCCTTAATAGGCTTAAATATCTTTGTAGGGTTCATAAAGTTCTTAGTTTTGTCATTCTAGAGCCTCTTGTTCATTTCAATAGACACAAGATTTCTAATAAATTTGCAAGACTTCAGTCTTATTGCAACAAAAATAACAAAATTTGGGTTTTCTGGAAACGCAAAATCAATTTATCTATCATTAAAGACGAAGAGCAATTCATTTTAACTCACTTTCAGATGAAGAAATAGCAGGGGTGGGGCACGTTTGTCAATGCCTGCTCTCTTTTTCCTGACAAATTTTTGCTTTGGAGGAAACTTGAGATTTTGGGTGAATCTATCTCTGAAAACTTTTTTGTAGGAGAAGACTTTAACATGATTATGAAACCGTCTGAGAAAAAATGTGGAGGTAGAGTTGACCTTTCCCTTTTTAATCGTTTTTGTAATTCTATTGCGGGAGCAGATCTTTTTGACCTTGGCTACTTTGGATCTCCTTTCACGTGGAGGAGGGGCTTTCTTCATAAAAGGCTTGATCGTTTCTTGGCTAACTCAGCTTTTCTTAATTATTTTTTGATTTCCAAACTTCAACATTTAAATTATGCTTCCTCTGATCACAATCTTATTCTCCTCACTCTTTCTTTTTTTGAGAAACTTACATATCTAGATTTAAATTTCTTAACATTTGGACTTCTCATGTTACTTTCATAAGTACTATGAAA
>JXCR01120142.1:17692-40083 GCA_002079205.1 Phalaenopsis hybrid cultivar | reverse complement strand
ATTTGTGTGTGTGTATATATATATATATATATATATATATATATATATAAATCTATATGTAGAGATAGGTGAATCTTCGGCCAGTTGGCATGGGCTTATCAATGGTGATCGGGTAGTGTTGTGTTTTTCGGTGATCTTTGTGAGGTGGATTAGACGATGCCACGCGTACACTGGAGCCAGGATCTAATGGCGTATCAAATCTATGAGGGCTTTGCATGTGATCATGATTAGGTAGATGGGGGCTTCTGAGCACAGATCAAATGGTGGGATGTCACTATCTGGTGTATAGATGGGAAGGAATACGCTTCCATAAGTGGTGATCCATTTTGTTTAGTACAGTTTCACATGTGGAACTGGCCTATATGTAGGGCTGTCAAAAAAGTACGTTGTTCGCGAACTGTTCATGTTCCGCTCGTCAATGAGTTCATGTTCGATTTGTTCGATAAGTAAACAAGACGATTGTGAACAAATTATTTTCATTCGGTTAGTTAAAAGAACTAAACACGAACAGTTATGCATTCATTCATTTTTGATTCGTTATTGTTCGAAATATAAAATAATTATATATAAAAAAATAATGATATTTAAAAAAATTAAATTTTCAAAATTATAATATATAATAAATTAATAATAATTATAATATATTAATATACTATATTAGTAATATACTAATATAGATATTATATAAGTTATATAAATAACATAATAAATTATTTATTTATATTAATATTAAGGATGTCAAACAGGCTCATCGTTCCTGAACAGCTCGTGTTTGGCTCGTATTCGGTTTGTCCGTTAAGAAATGAACACAAATAGTGAATTCATGAACAATTTTGAATACGAGCTTATTTCAAATAAACTAAATTTCAAACGAACCGAACACGAACACAAGCTCTATTCATTCATGTTTGATTAGTTTACACCCCTACTTATATGTATGTAAATAAGATACAACCGCTTATTTGAGATAAATTTGATGGTGGAGGCAGGGCAGCGAAAGTAGACCTAAATTATGTTCTTTTTAAGCCAAATTTTAGCCCTTTTGAGCCTACAAAAAGTGGACAAAATGTGAAAGAAAAGTTAGAGTCTGGTCATCACTCATTTCAGGATAGCATTCTTTATGGAAAAAAAATTGGAGTCTCCTCACCACACATGCCAAATAAATTTATTCATGGAAAAGAGTTGGACTTTCTAACTGCGCATTCCAAAGTGTATTATTTGTGGAGAAAAGTTGGATTCTCTCTGCCACATTTTATATAGGGAATTCTTTATGGATTCAGATGTTGATTTCTGGAAATCTCACCCTCATGAAAACCAAAGGAAGTTTTTGAATTCAGATGCATCAATGTTGTTCCTAACAAAAAATGATATGATATTATTTTGGAAAAAAAATTTTCTGAATGATATGGTGGTGAAGATTCTCACTGTGACTGATTGAGCTTACTCTTCTCTCTCAGGACACATTGTCATTTATGAGGCTATTTGGCAATATGGCTTGAAATTATTGTGAGCGACCGAGTTGATCAATATTTTGAAATCTACCAGATTTAGTATTTCATAACTTTCTTATCGAATAGCAAAAAATCATCACTTGACTGATCATTCTTCTCAAGATATGTTCGTTGAAGATGTAATTGAGGATTGTAGGCTGATTGAGAGAATTTGCTAGCAACACACACAATCGTGTGTCATTCAATAGTAAGAGATTGAATCTTTTCTAAAATATTTTGGTAAGACATTGGTCTGGAGAATTTTTCTTCAGACAAAATGATTTGGGGATTTTGCAAGAAATGGGGGAAACTTTAACAACATATTTTTCTCTAGATCATCAAAGATGAAATATTATGAATGCTCTATTGAAACTTTAAGGAGATAGAATTTGAGTTGTACTATGTCTATGATATTATGAGTGATGAATTTCAATTAAAAGATGGACTCTCCTTCCATCCCGAGTAATCTTCTGTAGTGATGTTCAAGAAATCTGGGAAGAGGCAGCCTGAGCTGGCTCCTATGTCACGCTTGAAGTAGCCCTATCTAAGTAGTCATTGTGAGATACTTCCTAAAAAATAGTGCAAGAGGAGAAAATAGGCAAGAATGCCTTTGTTTTGTCCTTCAAGGATTCTCATCCTAGAGAACATGTTGGCTCATTCTTGCATAGGGTTTCAGGAAGCGAAGGGCATTGTGAGTGTTTCTTATTTTTCTATCTTGCTTAAATCTTTCAACTTCTCGGCAAAAATATTATTTTCTAGATGGATAAAATGATGGAGCTCTCACTTTTTTTTGAGGGAGTGGAGCTATGAGTTCTTCAAGATCATGTTTCTCTAAGGAAAGTACTAGCACTAACATGATTCATATGTTAAGGGAGTCATGGCCTTAGAATCTCAGCTGATGGAGTGCATGATCAAGCTATTCAGAATCGAGAATCCAAGATGTAAAGATCACTAAGTAGAATTTGTGTAGACACAAGTAGAGTATAGAAAGAGTAAGAAGAGAGTAAAGACTCTATGTTCATAGGTTTCAAAAATGTAGAACGAGGCCTAAAAATTGAGATATGAGAAGGAGGTCAATTTTCTTAGAGTTGAGTTGAGAGTTGTGGAGGACTTCAGAAACTCGATTGGTCTTAATACCATCCCTTAGAAACATGTTTAGTAGATACAATACCAAGTACTTGACGTTGAGGTATAAGAGTAGCAATAATAGTTCATCAAAAAATGATTCATCTGAGGCTTATTAAAGAAGAGTCAAGTGGTGTAACATCAGATCGAGGTTGTCATAGATGGAAGTACCCCCAAACTAGATTCAAATGAATCTTATTGAATTTCTGATAATGATGGAATTGAAAGCGAGTTGAAGAAAGTCTTCTCCATAAACAAGGAGGTGAAGGAGAATATTAAAGATAAGTAGTGCTATTATTCAATGTTTTCAACATCATAGTTTCATTGACTCAAATCAATGTAGTCGTCTCTTTCCTTTATACATTTTCTTGCATAGTTATATATGCTTTGTTATATGAGTCAATATAATGTAATCGTTGGTGATATTATCTAGTGATTTTAATTTATCAACCATTTTCACCTTGTGCATTTTATTTTATTTTTTTACATTCACATGATGCATAGTGGAATTTTTTTTTCATTGATAAAAGAAGATTTTATATTTTAATAATAAGATAATAACTTTAAGGATAATATACTTCCTTGAGGAGAAGAAATATTGCATTTGAAATGGACTTAATAATTTAGATGATTAAAATCTTTTAAGCCTTACAAGTCTCTAAGAGCAAGTTTTTTCCCTACTTTAAAAATAAAATAAATGATTTATTTTATTTTGTGGTCTAATATTTGTATAAGGACAAGCACTCACAATTATTTACATTTCTAAAGATGTGAACTTCAGATAAAACCCTTGATTATAATATTGACTTATATTACTTGTTTTTAAAGGTTAAACTTTGAAAGTTTGGATTTTAAAGGTGATGGAAGAATTACAGTTAGAAAAATTAAGCTAAAAAGTAGGGAGTTACAAACCAAAGTCTGTGTTTCTTGAAAAGGCCCGGGTTGGTGGGATTTAACCATCTCATGGAAGATACTTTACCTAGAAGAACTAGATTTAAGAGGTGTTGAATTTAATTCAAGTTGGAATCAAAAGAGTTTAAGATATGCTTCATTGAAAAGTTTGAATTTGGATTAGTTTGAGTGGAAAGTGGTCCTTAAAATAATGGGAAGATTTAGGTAAAAAAGATTTCTAGATGAAGGTAAAAGTTCTAGCTAGCCTAGAGTCTACAAGAAACATAATTGGTGGACTAAGCTAAACTATGGGAAAAAGCTTTGATAAAGATGCCCATGACTTTCCAAAGTCCAAGATGTGTGGATATGTATAAACAATTAACTAACAAATTAACAAGAGGTCTCTCATATTTTAGTAACAATTACTTAAGGTAGAATGTTTATTTATCAATTAGTTTAGGGTACCTTCATCAATAGTCATAAGTTTCTTTCTCCTACGTACTCCTATGGTTTAAGGGGGTAAACCTTTTGATTTATAGGACATAGTACTTAGTACTATCCATTGTGTATGTATTATTCTAATGTAGGCTGCTTGAATTGATTATTCAAGAATGTGTGTGGATACGAGCTTTCTTCTACGTTGGTTAATCTGTTCATATTTTGGATCTAACCTAGGTTGTGGTTGTGAAACTAGAGTTGGTCGATTTAACTATTTTTGGAATATGATACTTAACCCATGATTTATTTGATTCCTAAGTTTGTCAATTATGGTGAAAATCAACTTTCTCGAGGTATAACGTTATGCATCAAACATATTTTATTAAAATATTTACAAGAAGAACATAGGGGGTTCCCTCTCCTTATTTTTTATTTTATTTATTTATTTATTTATTATTATTATTATTATTATTATTATTTTATTATTTTCTTTATTATTATTATTATTATTATTATCATAATTATAATAATAAATATTATTATTATTATTTTTTTATTATAACATACACGAAGAACTACGAAGAGCATGAAACATGATTGAACTATATATAAAACATGAAACGTGAATTCGAACATGTAGCATGAAATTGAATCAGGTTAGGCTCATGACTTGGGCTAGGGTTAGACATTATTAGCGTAGGTTATGTTTGGTAAGGATATGCTAGGTAAAGCTAGGTTAGGTTAGGTTGGGCTAGGTTTGGTCTGGCTAGGTTGGGCCAGGTTGGGTTAGGTCGAGCTAGATTGAGCTTGGTTGGTTTGGGCTAGATTCAATTGGGCTAGGTTAGGTTAGGTTGCAATGAACTAGGTTGGGTCAGGATAGGATAGGTTGGGTTGAGCTATGTTGGGCTAGGTTGAGTTATGTTGGGCAAGGTCAGGTAAGGTTAGGTTAGGCTAGGTTGGGTTAGATTAGGCTAGGATCGCTAGATTAGGCTAGGTCTAGCTAGGTTGAGTTGCACGAGATTTGATAAAGTTGGGCGAGGTTTGGCTAGGTTCAGTTAGGTTAGGTTGCACTAGGTTGGGTTAGGCTGGTTTGGGCTAGGTTGGGTTGGGTTGGGTTGGGTTGGGTTGGGTTGGGTTGGGCTAGGTGTGGATAGATTGAGTGAGGTTAGGTTTGGCTAAGTTGAGGTAGGTTGGGTTGGGCTAGGTTAGTGTTTGGTTGGTTAAGTTGGGTTGAAATATGTTGGGATAGGTTGGGCTAGGTTCAATTAGGTTAGGAAGGTTATGTTGGGCTAGGTGGAGCTAAGTTAGGATGGGTTAGGTTGATCTAGTTAAGCTTTTGTTAGGTCAGGTTTGGGTCTTATTGGGTTAGGGTTGGGTAAGGTCAGGTAAGTTTTGGTTCAAGTCAGGTTGGTTTCTGATCAAGTTGGATTAAGTTGGGTTCATGTCAGTTTCAGGTGAGGTTGGGTTCACGTCAGGTTAGAGTAAGGTTGGGTTAAGGCTAACTCAAGCATAGCCCTAACCTATGTCCAACCTAATTACCTTACTTACTTATTTATATTAAATAAAAAATAATAATAATAAAATAAAAGATGAAAAACACTTATCAAAATAAGAGAGTCAATTAGAAAACCACCAAAAAGGAGGAAGGAGGAAGATTAGAGGAAGAGACTTACTTGGAATTGTGGAGAGGAGGGAAATAGTTATAAGTGTCAGGAGTGGCAGAGTCAGTGACGGGAGCGGCTGCCTCCAATGTATTAACCTCCACGATAGTTGATTGAGCAGAGATAGATGGTTAAGCTTCACAATTCGCACTCCCACAAATTGTTGGGCTATGAAGCTATGCAATAAATGACCACCATGCCCAAGCATAACATCATTTTGGGGTGCACTCCACACAACAGTGTGCGCGAGTGGGCTCAACAACGCTGCACACTTTAATGCAAGGAAATATTGAGCAGCAGTACCACAAGCACGTACTAGGGCACATGGAAAAAATGTCATCAGGGTGAAAAAGTGCTGCACTCTCGCATGTTTGTTTGCATGCTAATGTGGCAATGTGTTGGTGCAACGAGCTTACGCATGCATGTTCTTGTGGGCCTAAAAAAATCAAAAACCTCCTTGATCCACCCAATGGAGAAAATATTAATGAATTCAAAAGATGAGTTGGTTTTAGTTGATTTTGTGTCAAAAGTGAGGAAGTTGGTTTGAAAATGTTGGTCCCTCCCCATAAAAATGGAAATTTTTTATGTTCACGGCTCAATTTAACTATATTTTGAATTTAGAGCTAATTTGAGCATATTTTAAAGGAAAATCATAATTATCATTCAAATTATTGTAGGCTAAATAATCCTAAAGATGAACTTCAATTTAAGCGCAAAGGGCATCATTTTAAAGATTTTGGTGATTTGAAAGTATTTGTGGAGTCCATATTGCAAAACAACATTTTGTTTAAAAAATTTTATGTGGGACATTTTGTTGCTTGAAAGCTTGCAATGCAAAAATCATGTAAAAAGTACTCTGTTAAACACCAAAATTTATTTCACACTATTTGAATGTTAGTAAAGAACTAATTGCTACTCATAGAATTAATTTCCAAGAACTATAATGATCATTGGAGGAAATAATAATTTTTGAGATCAAAAGCAATGTTAGAGTTTGATCGAAATTATTTTTTTTATTTTGATTTTTCACGTTTTACTTTAATTTTATTTTAGATCCTTGAGGTGAATGAAGGGATAACCAAACAATGAGGTCACTATTGCCTGGAATAATCAAGTTTTTATTTCATATTATAGTGAAGACAATGTTTGAAGTTATTGTTAATGAAGAAGAAACTATCAATGATTGTTTACCTTTACGGGTTTTGCATTAGAGTATCATTTTAGGATGTTAACCCATTTGGAAGCAGAAAATGAAAGTTCACGCAGGACTTTTAACCCATCTAAGGCTGCTAGTTGGAGCATCACTCACTTATTAATTTGTGTGAAATGGATTGGGTGCAGTCTATCATGGACTTCTAGACTATTAGGATTGTGTATTAAAATGAGGCTCGATGATATTGAAACATATAGATGAGGTTGGATCAGATCTCTCTGAGATTGATCATGCTTTGACTAAGATAAAAATAAGTTTAATATTTCTAGAGTTAACATGGATTTGTTTTGTAAGTTAACCACTACATTTCATGAGGGAGCCATCTTTATATGAAAAAAGAAGAATCATATTCATTTAATAAACTAGGAGTACATTGATTCTATTCAGGATGTGAATAAAATTTCACAACAATGCAAAACTCAAGTACAAACATAACAACTCAAAAAAGGAAAATATAACACACAAGCACTAACTGAAGGTTTCATAACTAAAATACTGTTACTCATAAAAGATGCAACATTTTCCTAGTTTGGGGAAGGATCGTTCCCTCGAACTTATTGAGCTTGAAGGTTCCTAGCTTGATTATTCCTGCAATAAGTTAATGGCCCTCCCAGCAGAGGGACAGTTTATTGCGCTATAGTCCACGCCCAGCTGTTTGAAACTTTGTAAGACTAGGTCTTCAATGGAGATAGGTTAAGGCTTGACTCTTTGGTTGATGTAATGGATCTCTCTGGGGTGATATTAAGCATTTTTGAGGTGTTCCATGTTGTGCCATTCTACGAAATGGTCCAAATGTTGCCTAAGCTTTTCCTCCTTGTCGTTTGAGTTGAAGGCTTGAACTGAAGGATTCAGAACTCCAATGACAATCTAGATTGAATTCTCCATGCTAAAGTTTAAGTTATAAGGTCTCTCTCTATTTGGAGTTCGTGAGGTGGTGCGGCAAGCCTAGGTGTGTTTTGGAGTTTTTTAACCTTCTACCCAGTAGCCTTCTCGAGGTGATACTTCAAAACTTTGAGTATCTTCTATTCTATTACCTCCATCTATGTTTTTCTGAGGATGTGTCTGTTGACCTCATTTTTGTAAGGATCTTGTCTAAATTAAAACCCCTTTGGTCAGGATATGTATTAAACCACCCAAATCAACTCAAGATTTCAAGGATTCTTATGTAATTCCTAAGAACACTAGATCATTAAATCCATCTTCGGGAAGAGGTCTACAAAGATTGACCAGTTGAACCCATTTGGGTCTCCCAAACCTTAAAAATTGGATTAAAACCTAGTGTGTCCCTTTTTACCCCAAGTCTTGGTGACACCCTAAACTGGTCAAGTCAACATTAACACACCCTAATTTGAACCAAGTTTCAAAAACTTGACACCTTTACCCTACCTGGACCCAAGACCATTTGGTCAACCTTGAACTCAATGATCACCACATTGACCATTCGGTCAACCCTAGTCTGAATTGGTCAATTTTGGTCAATTGGTCAACCTTGGTCAATTTTTCAACCCTAGATCCAAAGGACACCACATTGACCATTTGGTTAACCTAAGAACTAATTGGTTAATACTGGTCAATTGGTCACATCTACATCATCATGGTCAACTTATGATATTTTATAGCGTAATTTAATTTTTTTAAAAAATATTTAATTACACAATTTATTAAAGAAAGATTATATTAAAACCTATTAAGCTTAATTTTGAAACTTTTTTACCTGTCATTAAAGCCCAATATCATGGCAACCCAAGCCCATGCATGACATCCAAACCGAAATCCAACCCATGGCTCATTGTTATTGGGTCACTTATGACCCTATAAGAACCATCATGACGTACCAAACCCATGGAAGACAGAAAGCCACCTAAAGAACCACTATTTTCTTATCAAAGTCTAAAATTATCATGAGAAGAGGAGTATATGGCACCCATCATGAATTCCACCTCACTTGCCCTTGGACCAAGTTGGACTAGTCACACCAGCTCATTCCGGAGCAGCTTATCCACCTCACCATCTATCAAATAGGGAAGGAGCTATTTCTTAGCCATCTTCTTCACATGTGTGATGCTACGATGAGCACACCTTAAGGAAACTCAAGTCTGACTATCCTTAACTAAATTTCAATTTTTTGGGTTGCTTGAGCTTCCTTGAACCACCTCCCACCATACTCAAAATCTTCAAGAAAAAGTGAAGCTAACATACAATCCTGAAACCATGTTGCATTCATGAAAGAAAATCATTCCCATCTCCTAAGTAATCAATCCCCCATAGTTTCTACCTCTACAACCTTGTAGGAAACACAAATTTTACACCTCAAATCTTGGAAAAAGTTTTAGTTTGACAGAAACCCACCCAAAACTCCAATCTAACTCTTCCAAAAGCTTCCCTAAGCTTTGAGAAGAAGAACCATAGTTGGCCTTTCCTGCACACCCTAACCCACTCCAAGCTTAAACTGTGACACCATTCTAGCAAAGATCTACCTCAATCTGATTTCACTTCAAATTGAACTAGGCAAGAGCTTCACAAGGACTGAACAATCATTCACAATAGACTCAATTAAGGCTTCACTTCTTCAAACCATGTATGTCTCTCCAACCCTAAAGCCTATGTTTGGTTTGGATAATTTTGAATAAAACTGTAAAACCATGTATAAGTAGTCATATAGATTTGTTCCCCAAAACATCATGAAGCTTTAGTAATAAATATCGTGGAAATTAGTGAAAGATCCATGGAGATCTTGTGATTTAAGCACAAATATCTAGCGGTTAATTGCCTTGTGAGAAGGATAAATTGATGCCATCCATTTATGTGTAACAGAAATTGATGTCCATAATTAAGTCAAACTGATGCGCTGTGGTAAGGGAAGCACCGGGTCGCTGCCACCATGGTTGCTTGCTTGGAAAAGTCCACGTATCACAATGCGTAGCGTGATGATTCAACGACTATGAGTATGTAGCTTGTGTTGCACTAGATAAATAAACTTTTCTATTTAAATAAATTCAAAAAATTCCTAGAACCTTTAAAAAAGCATAAATTGATGCAAAAAAATCATAAAAATAAACCAAAATTACCATTGGATTCAGGAGACACTTGAGAAATTATATTTAATTATCAAGTAATTAATTACTCTCTCGAGAAGTTTAATTATTAAAAATTAATTATAAATCCAAAATTTACGGAATTTGCAGGGTTGAATCCTTTTATCCTTGGGAATATTTTTTGATTTTTAAAAGGTTAGGAAAAATCACCAAATTTAAATTCAAAAATGTTTAGAAAATTTTGTAATTATTTTGAATATAATTATAAAAAATATGAAAATTGGAAATTAAAAATGGATTCAGCAAGAAAATCCTTAACGATTAATTTAATGACTAGAACCAATTTTCTAATCATTTTAAGAGTTTAAAATGTCAATTTATACCTTTAGGGTTTAACTTTTAAATTCAAAAAATTAGAATTCAACACAAAAATTCAAATTTAACCCTATGACTTAAATGGATTTGATTCAGACATGAACTTAAGTCAAGATTTAAGTCTAATTAGTTAAACTTTATTTAACGCTAAAATTGAATCTTGGTTATCTTAAGCCTTGATTAAGTTTAAACCCTATTAGACTTGATCAAATTTATTTAAGCATTACTTACTTTAGGCTTAAAGTAAAATTTAAACCATAATTAGGTCTAAACCTAATTAGATATATTTAAACTTTTAAGCCTTACTTGCAATAGACATAAGTAACCTTTAAATCATAATTAGTTCTAACCCTAATTAGTCTTAATTAAACTCTAAATCCTTGCTTACATTATGCTTAAGTAACCTTTAAACCATAATTAGGGCTAACCCTAATTAGAACTAGTTAAACCATTATGCCTTACGTACATTATGCTTAAGTAGCCTTTAAACTGTAATTAGATCTAACTGTAATTTGGCTAAATTAAACCTTAAGCCTTACTTACATTAGCCTTAAATCTACTAGAACCCTAATCAAGACTAATTTTAATTAGAATTAATTAAACCATAAGCCTTACTTACATTAGGCTTAAATCAACTTAAACCCTAATTAGGTCTAACCATAATTTGACTTAACTAAAACATAAACCTCACTTACATTAGGCTTAAATCAACTTAAGGCCTAACTAAGTCTAACTTTAATTAGACTTAATTAAACTTTAAGCCTTACTTACAATAGACTTAAATCAACTTAAACCCTAATGAAGTTCATTTCTAATTAGACTAATTAAAACTTAAGCCTTATTTAGACTAAACCTAAATCAACTTAAACCCTAATTAAGTTTAACCCTATTAAAAATAATTAATTTTTTTAGCCTTACTTACATCAGGCTTAAATCAACCTAAACACTAATTAAATGTAACCCTAATTAGACTTCATTAAACCATCATCCTTACCTAAATTAGGCTTAATTCAACTTAAAAACTAATTAAGTCAAACCCTAATTAGACTTAACTAAACCTTAAGCTTAAGTTTACTTTAAACCCTAATTAAGTCTAACACTAATTAGACTTAATTAAACTTTAAGCCTTACTTAGTTAGGCTTAAATCAACTTAAACCTTAATTAAGTCTAACCCTAATTAGACTAAATTAAATTATTTGCTTCACTTACATTAAGCTTAAGTTTAACTTAAACTCTAATTAAGTCTAACCCTTGTTAGGCTTAATCTAACTTTAAGCCTTACTTATATTAGGCTTAAATCAACTTAAATATTAATTTAATCTAACCCTAATTAGACTTAATTAAACCCTAAGCTTTACCTACATTAAGGTTAATTATAATTTAAAACTTAATTGAGTCTAACCCTAATTAGACATAATTAGACCTTAAGCCTTACTTATGTTAGGCTTAAGGTAATTTAAACCATAATTAAGTCTAACCCTAATTAGAATTAATTAAATCTTAAGCCTTAATTACTTTAAGCTTATGTTTACTTTTAACTCTAATTAAATATAACCCTAATTAATCTTAATTAAATCTTAAGCTTTATTTATATTATGCATAAGTATGCTTTAAACCTTAATTAAATCTAAAATATTTAAGACATAAATAACCTAAACTCTTAGGTTCAATCTATATTGGACCTAACCTAAACCCTTAGGTTCAACCTAAACTGAATTTAAGTCACCCTAAAACCTTCAGGTTCTACCTAAATTGTACCTAAATCAACCTAAACTTAACCTATATGGCCTTCTCCATTAGGTTCCACCTAAATTGAACCTAAGTAACCTTAGATTTTAAAATCTGCCAAAAAGTAAACCTAAATGAGTTTGTACTTTAGGTTCTACCAAAATTAAACCTAATTTAACCTATAACTTATTTTCTACATAAAATGAACCTAAGTGGCCTTGAACTTTAGGTTCTTCCTAAATTGAACCTAATTGACACTATACCTTAGGGTCTGCCTAAACTGAACCTAATTGACATTTAACATTAGTTTCTACTTAAATTGAACCTAAATCACTCTATACCTTAGGTCCTACCTAAACTAAAACTAAGAGACCTTGTTCTTTAGGTTCTACCTAAAGTGAACCTATTGAGCTTAAACCATAGGTTCTACCGTAATTGAACCTAAGTGACCTTATACTTAGGCTCTACCTAAATTGAACATAAATTAACCTTTTCTTTTGGTTCTACCTAAATTGAACCTAAATCTACCTATACCTTAGGTTCTACCTAAATTGAACCATAATTACTTCTCACCTTAGGTTCTACCTAAATTGAACCTAAATGACCTTATACATTAAGCTCTACCTAAATTGAACCTAAGTGACGTTGTACCATAGGTCTACCTAAATTGAACCTAAATGACTCCAAACAATAGGTTCTACCTAAGTTGAACCTAAATTACTCCACAACTTAGGTCCTATCTAAATTGAACCTAAATAAATCCACGCCTTAGGTTCTACTAAAATTGAACCTAAAACACTATAATTTTGGTTATAACTAAATTGAACCTAAGTTACCCAAGCCTCAGGTTCTACCTAAATTGAATCTAAGTGGCTCTAAACTAGATCTCTTTTAGGTTCTACCTTTATTGAATCTAAATTTAAGTCTATTTTTACCAAATTCAATCTACATCAGACCTAAACCCCAAGATTAATCTGCATCAAATTCAACCAATCCCCTTTATTCCAATTTAAAAAATGATTTCAAATTTGATGATTTGATTCACATCTATATTTGACTTACAAATCTACCGACATAAAATTCAAATTAAAAAAAAAAATTGCATAAAAGTACAAATGACAAAAAATTCACTCTAAAAGATATTAAAGCTTAAACTTGAACACCAGGGTTCAAATCTATGAAGAACTCTTAGATGACATAATTTGTGGTTGCTGGTGAAATTTTTCCAGTCCTCGTTTAATTACTATTTGGACTAAGTATATCTGAATATTCTGAGGACCCCGGGATGGCGGAGCCACATACATCTTGACCGGGTTGTCTTATGTTTATTCAACCGACTAAATAAATAAATTAAAACATAATTTCATGTTAATTTAATTTTTTGAGATAGATGAAGACACAAGGCAACTCACATTTTAGATTTACTTTGTATGTTATTAGGATGTGCTAACTTTGTTTTGCAAGAATGACATTGTGAAAAAAGAACACCGAATCTTAAAACATCAAAGTGACATCAACAGAACAAAATGACATCAAAATAATAACAACACAATAAAATGACATCAACTCAAAAAAATAACATCAAAAACAAAACTTTTAAGGTGGCATCAGATCTTTATAATCTATCACCCTTACGATTGAACATTGACATTTATTTCCTTCACCTTGACTCTTAAAATTTGTTTGATAACAAATGTTAACATTAATCAAGTTTTTTGTTAAGTAGTTTTAACTGCTTAAGATGTAATTAGCTATATAAAATTGCTTTTATAAGAGATTGTAAAGCTTAAAATAGGTATTACACCTAACTCTCTGGTTTTGAGACTTTCATGTGGTTTTGTTTGTACGAGAATCTAAGGAATCAAACATTTCAGAATTCTCTACAATAGTTATCACAATGAAATCCTTATGAAATTTTCTTTTGTTATCTATTTTTATTTGTCATTTCCTTTCTTCTCCAAGTTTCTTAATATCTCAAAGTCATCTGGGTGATTGGAGAGAATAAGTTATTTGGATAATGGGACAATAAATTAGATAAAAAATTGGAGACTCTTTCTTGACAATGATATCAACAAACCAATAACATGGCAATGATCATGGAGATTTGGCAGCGGCAGTGGCGATAGTATGATGACGACAAGAGAGTGGCAACATCGTTGGGGACTAAATCTCTCCCCATCTTAGGTTAATCCTTTTGTTCTCTATCTTGAGATGCTCCATCTTTTAACAGATTGGATTATCTCTCCCTCCAAATTGTCTTTTATCTGGTTGGAAATTAAATCTTCGATTCTAAAAGTNTTATATTTTATTGTAACATATTTATTTTTCAAAGGCATGAGATGGTGATTTTCACCCCTGACTATCAAACGCTTGACAATGTAATTATTCTACGAAGACATATTTGTAGACATTAGTGGTCGATATGAGCAATTTGTTTCTTCTTAGGTCATGTATCTCTTGTATTTCATTCTCTTTAATTTAATTTCACTATGTGATATTGTTGAATTCTTTTGAAACGTGGGATTCTGTATAATTCGTGAACTCGTACAAGAGATATTGTGAAAGATTTGGGAAGAAGTTGAAGGATTCTCTTAGAAAGAGAGTTTTTTTAGGGTCCATCATCTGGTACCCCTCTTTCCTTTTTCTTCTTATTTATATGCTATAGAGCTTATGTACGTGGATAAGAGTCTAAATAATGAAATATAAAACTAGGTTGTAGATTTTATAGCACAGAGCCTTAGCAGACTCACTATTGGCAAGACCGCTGATGTGGACGGTCATGTTGTTAATAAATGATAATATATGTACCTACTGACTGGAATTATCTTCCTTCTACCTCGAAGAGCAACTCATCAATCTCGGTGGTATAGACATGTCA
The DNA here is from genome assembly GCA_002079205.1 of Phalaenopsis hybrid cultivar. Lineage (NCBI taxonomy): Eukaryota > Viridiplantae > Streptophyta > Magnoliopsida > Asparagales > Orchidaceae > Phalaenopsis > Phalaenopsis hybrid cultivar. The sequence goes on along the minus strand of JXCR01120142.1, from coordinate 25,248 downwards.
TTGTTGATGAGTTTGGTTGGAAGGTTCAACCACTCCAAACGAGCACAGAAAGAGAACTAAAGAAATATGAGCAAGCTTGGCTGAAGAAACTCACTTGAAGATTTAAGCATAGTGAACATAGTCAGATGAACTCGCTTTTTAAGGTACATACTAATCTTTGATGTCAAATTATTTACAACAATATAATATGTGATAGTGGATTTTTAAGGTACATATTAATCTTGGTTGCATGATGATATTATTTGAATATTTTCTTATAATTATTTTGGAAATTATGTTTTTTTTTTCATGGAGGACACATCGACCTCCTGCTATGGAGCTGAGAGATTAAGATCTTTTTCAAGCAAGCATTCCAGAGGAAGATGTTGAGGCTCTTCATTCATTAAGCCCGTTAGAAACTATGAATATAGGATAAGGTGAAGTGAAAGTTGTTGACACACCTGTCATTGATGTAGATGGAGACAAGGAGGACAAGCTTCCCCTCACAAAGCATCCAAGGAAATAGGGTAGTCGTAAAATAGAAGTTGTGATAATGATTAGGGAACCGATCCTAGTTCCTTGAGTTCCCAAACTATTGCCTTTAGTCAAAGAAAATCTTTTGTTGCAGTAGGTGCAAGTTGCAGCTTTCTTTAAGAAGAAGAAAGTAAAGGAGTAGGTAGATGTTGGTGTCACCTCCTTGAGAGCAGTTGCACTTGGCCCTTCATAGGAAGAGTTGGACACGGTAGTTCACATCTTCAATGAGGCACAAACTCACTCAATAGTAGATTTGAGCTTGGATTATATGAGTGTGATGAAATACTCTAGGAGGCTTCTTTAGTTATGACCATTTATTGATTCTGTAAACTTGAATGAGTTGGTTAAAAAGGCGGGAAGATCTCAGCTTCGCGCTTAAGTGATGGAGAGTTTGCCAATAGCTTGGCAATGGTGGTATACCATGTGTGTATCACAATGCCAGTTTTGCATATAACATGCCAAGTTAAAGCAATCTCTCTCCAAAGATGAAAAGAAGTCATAGATTCTTCCAATGGAAAAAAATGAGATGTGGATAATGTCTAAAGAGGATGCAAAGTTGCTCGCTTCCTCTCAAGTACATGTAAAATAGTAGGAAGAGGAGAAGGCCGAATTTCTCAATGAAATGAGGGAGAAATACTCCTGTAACTTTATGCTCGAGGATAAGTTAGCTGATGTTAAGGAGCAACTGGAGCTATTAGTAAAGAAATTTAAAGATCATAAACGAGCAGCATTACTTTTAGTTCAACACTACGTTGAGCAGAATAAACAGATGGACAACAAGTCTACATCCTTTGAAAGGACTTGTATGAAGTTTGAAGAGGATAATGAGTTGAATAAGAAGCTAAAAGACAAAGTCACAATTTTGAAGGAGTAACTTGCAGGAATGAAGATGAAGGAAGAATTCCCTTAAGAACTTAAACAAATGCCTGAGTATGAAGAATTATTAGTGGATCATTATGAAGGAAAGATGAAGTCTTTTCTAAGTACTCTGGTGCAAAAAGGAATTATGCTTCCAGATAGGGATGATTTTTATTGTTATAGGCAGCGCATTAAAGAATATGATGGAGAAGAATAAGAATCGTAATTAAGACATGTTAAAGACCTCTGTAATGAAACTAGTTTAGAGATTCTCTAAACAAGAGGAGCATTATAGTTCTCTATGTGAAATTTTTCTATGCCAAGTAACATCAACAATCGTAATTTTAATAAACAGTAATAAACATGTCATCATGATCAGGTTATATGAAAAAATAATAATGCTTATCATGACTCCTCTTTCACAGGCCTACAAATGGAGTAGAAAAGTAACATGTGAAAAGTACTTTAATGAAAATGATTAGATTGTCCACATCGAACTTACAGGGCAGGACATAGTCTTTTTGTTCGTTGATATTTGAACTAGGGAGACTTTTGTTTGTTGAATCCAAACATCAGGTTGTTCATATCTAGTAGGGTTATGACTCCCTTTGGGATTCATTAGAGGGTTCTTACCGGAACCCTTTATTAGGTAATAATCAAACTAATGACTTCATATCCTACTAGCACTCACGTCACTTATGATGTATATATCAAGATCATTCTATGAGCTTTGCTTTGTCGTGACTGAGGCACATGGAAGAATGGTGTGAGATAGGATCATTTTTAACCTTTTTCAGTCATTTTGGCTGCTAGTGAAGGCTTTTTTGATAGCTCTAGTAAGAGAGGCTTCAACACTTCTGTTGCAAGAACTTGTAATTTTTTGGAGGGTTGGAAAGGTAGGACTATTAATTTCTTAAATTGTGATAAGGAATGTGTACCTTATATTTTTGTGTTTTTGATGTAGGTTAGTTTATAAGATGTAAGATAATGTCAAGTTATTATAATTCATTTCTTTGACATATGAATAAAATTTTCTGATTCTTTGAATTGATATAGGCTTTCATGCTTCAATTTGTACGTCGTGCCTTATTTTTTTCTTGTGCTAGTTTTATTATTTGATCCTTCAAGCAAGATCCTCAAGCTTAGACCTATAGCGAGTTTATCGAGTTAATTTTGTATGCTAAGTCTATGGGAACTTGTTATTTCTTTAACTAATTCTCACTTCCGCTGCATGAGATAAGAATAAAGGAAAAAAAATAAGTATCTTGCTATGTTAGATATCATTCTTGTGAGCAATCAATATATTTATTATTTTTTGTTTAAAAAAAGATGTTTTTCATAAGTTACTATTTTATTAAAGGAAAATGGTTTGGCATGAGATATATAACAGTTTTTTCTTGAGAAATTTTTAAATCTTTATCAGGTCTTACTTTCCCGGGGGCTCATAAATTACTCCTACAAGGTATCTCTTGCCACCTAGGGGTCTCTAATATTTGCAGGAAGATATTTGATCATTCCTTTGCAAAAAATTTTTATCTTTTAAGTTATAATAGCTTACTCAAAGTTGATTTCTTAAGCAAAGTTAAAAAGTATATTATTTTTCTACTACATGTTTACACTTCTAGATGAGTAAGGCAAGCCAATGAAGTGCTTAGATTTTTTTTATTTTTTGTGTATATTAATTATTATTTATACGATTGTGGTTGCATTGCCACATTGAGGGAGTAGTTTGTTGCTCCCATAATGTGGAAGGTAGGATTTTTTCCCGTTGTCATATTATTCATCTTATCTTTTTCTTTAGCAAGCTAAGAATTAATTTTTTGGTTGTTTTCACTTTTCTATTTATCTTTAGATGATATATAGAAGTATATTTAAGTTGTATTCCTTGATGTTGTAAAAGTCCTTGACTTTTTATTGACAAGTTAAGTGTCTTTGTTAGTGATAATCATAAAAGGTGGTATGTATCAACATAATATATCAGTTCATATGAAATTGCAGACTACTTCAACAATGATTCTTGCTAGTCTTTTGACTTCAATCCATTTGGAAACGAACTTTCACTTTCTTTTACTTGGAGGAAAAGGACCAAGGAGATCCATCTCCCACACCAGGACAGGCCAGAAACTTGTGATTAATTAAAGTTTATGAGAAGGTTGTAATCGCATGTGAGCTAATATTTGGTACTATTTGAATCATTGTGTGAATATCTCTGAGTCTTTTCACAATATTAACCAATAAAATCCCTTTTGCACGATACGATTGGCAAGTGCCTTTCCTCCTGAGTGATTTTTGCATTCTCCCACATGAATTTTCTGGAGAATTACTAGTGTTGCATTCCCCTTAAAACATCTTAATGAAACACTAGTTGCTGCCTTTCTAAACAGTTCATCGCTGGTGATGAAGTATTGGGTCGCTTAGCAGGATTTGTTGCTCCCAATGAAGTTTGACTTGTGGTTAGATATGCTTTTATTGGGTTGATTGAACTTGTCATAAACTCCAACTCAATGTTTAATACTTAAAGCTCCTCAATAACAAGTTGCTCTAGAGTCATTTGCCATTTGGATTTATGATATTCTCTCTTAGATAGAAGGTATGCGAACTAGTATTCTTCTCTCAGAATATGTTGAATTTAGAAATATTCAAGTTTTTTTTTTTTTTTAAATTTTGGCTTTAGCTTTTAACAATTATTTTTTGAGGGATATCCTCTCTTACCTCAAATATTCCATTCATTCGATTGAATAACACTTGCAAGTTTGATTTAGCGAGAAGGTATTTCAATCAAATTGCTAATGAAAATTGTAGTTTGGCAATTAGTATTTTGTATTCGACTTGATTATTTACGGCATTAAATATGAATAAAATTGAATAATGAGATGTATGCCCCTAGGATTTTTTTAAAATCGTACATACTTCTTTTCTTAGGGGTTCCGAGGCTTCGTCCANTAGAAGGTATGCGAACTAGTATTCTTCTCTCAGAATATGTTGAATTTAGAAATATTCAAGTTTTTTTTTTTTAAATTTTGGCTTTAGCTTTTAATAATTATTTTTTGAGGGATATCCACCTCAAATATTCCATTCATTCGATTGAATAACACTTGCAAGTTTGATTTAGCGAGAAGGTATTTCAATCAAATTGCTAATGAAAATTGTAGTTTGGCAATTAGCATTTTGTATTCGACTTGATTATTTATGGCATTAAATATGAATAAAATTGAATAATGAGATGTATGCCCGTAGGGTTTTTTAAAATCGTGCATGCTTCTTTTCTTAGGGGTTCCGAGGCTTCGTCCGTGCAAAGTGTCCAAAGTTTATCCATGATGTTGGTTTCATCCTGGATTGGCCCTTTCGAGAAATCCGTTAGGAAGTCAGCAACCACCTGAGCTTTGAAAGAGGGAAATTTTACAAACCAAAGTTCTGATATCATATCAAATAAACCAGTATTTTTATTTTCCAATAATAATTATTTATTATTTAATTAATCAGAACCTGAACTAGAACTCATGTGCTGTTGTTATGTTGAGTCATAGTATAAATTAGCCGGAATTGGTTCCATTTGCTGAAAAATAACATATTTAGGCTTCATTTTACCACCAAATTAAACAGACCTCAGCCACGTCAAAAATAAGAAGATTTACATAAATACCACTGATCAATTTCTACATATTTATGTGTATAACACTTAAAACTTCAATTTTAACATATATATATGCATGGAAATTGTATATTTCGCTTTTAAAAAGTTAAAATAACTGTATTTTATATGTGATATGAAAATTTTGAGTGGTAGAAATGAAAAAAAAGAGTAAAGTTTAGGTGTTAGATATGTAAATACATATTGATTAGGTCGTGCGTTTTGTAAATGTATGTCATTAATTGACTCGTTAATGAGAGCTAAATTGCCCAAGTCAAAGATCTAAATTACAAGTCTACTTTCGCTTCAATCGAATTTGAATTATGCTAAGTTTGTTCGACATTAAATTTAAATTTGCATGTGCATAGAAAGGAATGCGTAAAGATTTATATGTGTGTGTGTGTGTGTTGCGTGGCCAAGCCTGTTGGTTGACACCCACGATTTAAGATCTCTCAAGTCAGGAGTTCTAATTCTCTCTGACACGGTTGGTCTTAAGAAGGCGGTACTCGAATTATTAGAAATATTAGGGGTGGTTAGAGACTCGTATAATAGCATCTGACCATTTTTTTTAATATATATATATATAACCGCTGATATAAGATCAAGTAAGACATATTAATTGGTGCCCCGAATGTACATAAACACACATGCATTTAAATTGTCATATGCATGTGTGTTTATGTACATTTGGGGCACCAATTAATATGTCTTACTTGATCTTATATCAGCGGCTTAAATTTGACGTGGATATTATATAAGTCGAAATATTCGACCTAAAACTGCCTAAGCGGACCTATGTGATCCGTTCATAATATAATATAGGTATTATTTTGCATCAACATAATTTGTTAACCAGAATAAGTCCATTTAACCTGAATATGTCCATTTCAATTTGCCTATCTCGAATCAAATACTAATCAAATCAATTTGAGTTCGGCAACATCTAGAAGAATCTACGATAGCAATTTGTCAAAATTCTAGAAATGATTAAGTGCGTTTGAGACAGTTTGTGCGTTTCAGGATAAGCAATTTAGTGTAAAAATAGAATTGCGTTTTCGGATAAGCGGGCAAAACGTGCGATCTAAACGATACCACGACGCTTTTAAAAATGCCTCCGTACTTATAAGCTGCCCCAAACGGGCCCTAAACAACTACTGCNGTCCTATGGCTAGACCTAGGCTACTAAAGAAATTTCTAGACCTCAACCAAAAGTGAGGTCAACAGACACATATAAGAATTCTTAGATCCTTAGGATAGGGTCGATGACAACTATCCCTCAAAAACATACGCCAGTTTTAGCTACAATTTTGCACACACATATATGAATGTGTTAGGACACCTTGTTTTAGATGCTCTTTAGAATATGATACGATATAATTAGTCTTTTCATATATCATGGTTATTGTTTTTTAGTTTGCATTCTAGTCGATATTTTTGTGTGATGTCTTTGTGTGTTTAATATCTTATGTATTCAAGAAACTAAGTGGGTGGGAGAAAAGGCTAAGGAGATTGATAATTTAGGTTTTAAACTTTGGTATTATGGTAAGAGTCGCACTAGAAATGGTGTAGGTGTAATTATAGATAAGAGTTTGAAAGATAATGTTGTAAAAATTAATAGAGTTGGTGATAGAATTATAGCCCTTAAGATTATCATTGATACTAAGATTTTTAATATTATAAGTGTTTATGCTCCTCAAGTAGGTTTAGATACAGAGTCTAAAGATAAATTTTGGAATGACTTAGAAGACTTAATACAAATGATACCTCTTGAAGAAAGAATTTTTATTGGAGGAGATTTAAATGGACATGTCGGTAGAGTGGTAGAAGATTTCAGAAATATTCATGGTGGCTACGGTTTTGGAGTAACTAATGAAGAAGGTAAAGTTATTTTAGATTTTGCTTTAGCGTTTGATTTTGTTATTACTAATACTTTATTCAAGAAAAAAGATGAGCATCTTATTACTTATAAGAGTGGATCTAATAAAACACAAATTGATTATTTTCTTATGAGAAGAAGAGATCGTCGTGATTGTAAAGATTGTAAGGTAATTCCAAGTGATAATTTAAATACCCAACATCGTTTATTAGTTTTAGATTTTAAAATTAAGAGTTGTAAAATAAAAAATACTAGGACTCATCATTGCAGAATTAGATGGAGAAACTTAAAAGACACAAATAAAATTATTTTTATGAGTAAAATTCAAGATTTCAAAATTTGGGATATTCATGAAGAAGCAAATGTGATGTGGGATAAAGTAACAAACACTATTAAACAAGTAGCAAAAAATGTTCTTGGAGAATCAAAAGAAAAAATATTTACAAATAAAAATAGTTGGTGGTGGAATAATAATGTGCAAGAAAAGATAAAATATAAGAAGTTATGTTATAAAAATTGGTTTAAATGTAAAAACTTAGAGAATTGGAGAAAATATCAAACGGCTCGCAGGGAGTCTAAAAGAACAACCCGTGATGCTAAAAATTCTGCTTTTAATGATCTTTATAATAAATTAGATACTAAGGAGCGTGAAAAATATATGTATAAACTAGCCAAACA
>JXCR01120142.1:0-12323 GCA_002079205.1 Phalaenopsis hybrid cultivar | reverse complement strand
GCATGCATAGATAACACCCAAGACATGCTTAATAGGGCCTCCACATCAGGTTTTGATTAGACAATTGCATCATTCTACATCTCTCGAGGAGGAGCCGTTGTGCTTCTTTGACTTGACTGGCCAAGCATATCATTTTATAATCTAGGTGATTGTTTAGAGCATTTAAGGTGTTAGAGGCTCCCCGACCCAAACAAAGTATAAGTTTTTTATAAGGAGGTTTCAACTTTGAAGTTAGACCTCTTTTGTCTCTTCATTTTAGTGGCATCCTCATCGCTCACTCAGTGAGTATAAGTCCCACTTTTGTGAATTCCACCTACATAGGGTCATAAAACTTTAGATGTATACTTTCTTTGAAATTAGGGCTACCGTGATTCCTTGAACGACGCAACACACGGGTTTCTGACATAGGATCTCAGGTCGGGTTAGGTCGATTAGCTTTATGACAAAATAAACCTAGGGTATTAATAGCTTGGGATGATGGATCTACTGAGTCCTAATCCGACTAACTCTACCTGAAATATTCTACTTTTGCCAGTTTTAGCTACATTTTTGGATATACAGTATCTAATGTTTGATTCTTATTATATTCTATTTAAATATTTATACGAAGTCTTGAACATGTATTATCAATTATTCAATAACAAGTTTTATGTGAGGTTTAACTTAAATAAAATTAATTAATATATAAACTCAAAATTAAGTAAGGCTTAAGTTCTCTCCAACTATATATATATATATATATATATCTACAAATGCCACCACGTGACATGTTGGTAGAGCAGCTTCTTTGAAGGTCGTAAGTACTGTTAGGTCACAAGTTCGAATCCCCCTCTGTCAAGTTTGCCTGTAGTGACCGTGTCATCGAATAGTCAGACACATAAGAATGATTGAAGGCTTGTATAATAGCTTTTGACCATTCTTTAAGAAAAAAAAATATATAAAAAATAAACAACAATTTTTTTAGAAACTTTTAATGGTGGAGGGAGGCTCCATACTCTGTACTCATTCAAACCATCAAAATATTTATTGTTAACCAAACATTTCTTTTCGAGGCTTATGTTTACTCTTTCAAATATTAGTCAATAACAATTTATTATAAATGTAATTAATTAGATGTTTACAATTGCTGATTCTTTGCAAAATAGTCCTATTTTATTAATGTCAAATTAGTAATGATAAGTGTCTAAATAGGTCGGCCGATCTGATTGGTTTAACTGTGAACTGATTCTCAGGCCAAGTAAGCCCCGGTCTATACTTGATATTGTACTTAAACAATCAGAACATGTGCCCTATTCTTATAGCGATTATTTTATGACCATTTTATTTAGAACAAATGGTAAAACTACAATTTTACATTAAAAAATAACTTCAATATGTATATCATTAGTTGGAGTTGCCTGCTTTATAAATATATTAAGGGTCCGTTTGGGACAGTTTATAAGTGCAGGCGGCGTTTTGAAAACGCCGTCGTATTGTTTGGTTCGAGCGTTTCGTCAGCTTATCTGAAACTATGTTTGAGTTTTTATACTAAACGCAGGCCGCAGGTCGACCTCTGAGGCCGGCCCGCGGGCCGCGTTTCAGGATAAGCAACTTATCCTGAAACGCTCAAGCTGTCCCAAACGGACCCTAAGAATAGTTGGTCAATTTTCTTCTTTTTCTAATTATTTATATTCTAATTTAGTGAGAATGCTTCATATATTTTAGTTAAGTATTTGTATAAATGTATGGCTGAAAGATTAAATCAAAATAAATTTAAAATATTTGATGGTGAAGTGTCTTAATTATAATTATAATTATTAAATTGGCCAAAATATTCTTATCGCATTATTTTTATATAAATTAAATCATAGNGTCTTAATTATAAATATAATTATTAAATTGGCCAAAATATTCTTATCGCATTATTTTTATATAAATTAAATCATAATAAATACTTTAATAATTATTATATTATCGGATAATCGGGCTTGAATCTTTGAACTTTAAGCTTCTTCCTTTGATTAAATTGTCCATTCAACCTTATAAATAAAGTTGAAAAATAGTCTAAATTTAAAACACAATAACAAAAAATCATCTTGTTCATTATTTATTGTATGACCAGTCCGATATGATCAAATGTGACACCAAAAGCTTTACTTGTGTGAGATGACTTCTCCACCTCCAATAAGACAAACTAAATAATGAAAACTTCTATCTAATTTCATCTGTGCTTCTTCCGTCTCCTTCAAGTTTGCATCACAGTTGAGTCTTTCTCACCTTCCCTCAGTTTAGAAGGGCAGATTGTACATCATTTTGTGGAAATGAGAAAGAAGAGAAAAGATGTGAATTAATTAGAGTGAAAACAAAAATGGAGGCGCAAGGAGGAAGCTTGGTGGTAGGGCAGCTCGCGTTCGACTTGTTTATATTTCGAGCTCAAAAAACGTGTTCGTGTTCTGCTCGTTTGCTTTGCGAGTCAAACAAGAGCTGTTTACGACAAAGAGTCGTTTTGACAACCCTAATCAGGCAGCCATAAGATGTTAAGGGTTGGGGCAAAATTTAAAAATTATTGCTATATTAAAACATCATTTGAATGTAACTTAATAATGTTTATTCTATTTTCTTAATTAATAATTTTAATTAATTATAAATCTTTTTAGCCTTGTAGTCAATGAAATTTTATAAAAATATTACTCATCAATTATCTATATACATATATATATTGATGAGTAGTATTTCGAGCCAAAACGAGCCGAACAAATCTTTGTTCATGTTCGACTCGTTAACTTGGCGAACAAGCCGAACATGAGTTATTCGCTAACAACAAGCCTTTTTGACAGCCCTATTTGGAGGGGATGCCGCTTTGTTTCTTGTGTGAATCTGTAGGGAGAGAGAGACAGATAGGAGAGAGGAGATTTATCGGAATACCTTTCCTTTTTTGATTTGCGAAGGCTTGAATAAACAAAGCTGTGGTTTTTCATCACTAAGTATTAATGGGAAGCAAATGTTCCCTTATCCCTCTGTTTTAAATATCTAGATATGAAGTGGTTTTATGGTTGAATTGTTGGACTTTCAATTTTGTAGCTTGAGGAATTTGAAGGCTTAAGGAACACAAGTGATTGACGCATAGTTACGTATACGACTGTCTTTTTTGGCTTAACATGATAAAAATGTCATTTAAATCGTTAGTCGTTTAAATTCCCTATAGCAGCAGCCTTAAAATCTCCATTGTCTTTTGCTGCAACAATAAACTTTCTTCTTCTTTTGTAGTGAGTGAGTTAGAATGGTACAAGGAATTTTGAGTTCATTTTCATTAGATAGGTGATCATTTGGGAGAGTATATTGTGGCTTGGTACTAAATATCTTGACATGAAATGAAAATGATTGTAGAGGTGGCATCATTTGAGTGCTAACAGAAGTGGGGACTTATCATCGATGATATCTTTGTATTTATGTGTACGTGTGGATGTGTGGATGTGTGGATAAAGAGATATTGACTACGTAAAGGTTTAGAACAAGTCAGTTGATGTAGCACGTATATTTGGGTCAGAGAACATCATTATTTGAATCGGGTTTATGTTGACTTGATTAGGGTCCAGTCATTTTTGGGTCGATTCTGAATCCGACCCGTTGACCCTAATTAACATCCTTAGGTGTCAAAAATTGACCCTACACGCTAATACGACTCGAACTCGACTCGAAAAATTTGGGTTCGGGTTGACCCGAATATTTTTTGAGTCGGGTTCGGGTCAGAGATTTTGACCTGAATATTTTTCAGGTTGAGTTTAGGTTGATCCGATTTAGGTCGAGTCCTGACCTAACCTGCCGACCCGAATTGACACCCCTAGATGATTTATAGGTGTAACTGAGTCAAGCTAACTCAGGAGCCGACTTTGGCTCGACTCAATAAGTGGCTCATGAACTGAGCTTGATGAGCTAACAAGTCAAGCTTAAATCGGTCCCAACTAGACTCATTAGCTCATGAGTCAGCTTGTTTGAGAAATAATTAATTGAAAGAAAATAATTAAAATTTATTAAAAATTAAAATATTTCTTTAAATTATTAAAAAAGTTTAAAAATTGACATTTCATATTTTATATCAAATGACTTCTTATTAATTATATCTTAAATGCACATTATATTGTCATTTACATATAACATTAGATTAACTGAATGTATATTTTTCTCTCGACATGACCTCGAAGAATTAAGCTCGAGGTCGAGCTCAAACTCAATTAAATTAATCAAGTTCAAGTTCAAGCCTAGGGTGGCTCGAGCTTCTATGAGGCGAGCTCAGAATTGATTAAATTAATCAAGCTTAAGCTCAAGTCGAGGATGGATCGAGGTCGACTAAGCTCTTTTGCACCCCTATGATGACACCAAAAATAGAGTAATATGTCCCTAAAGACCAATGCATCATGTTGAAGTACTAAACTCATTTACACTCCCTTATAGGTTTCTGAAGTTTATATTGTCCGATGAGTTGTTGAATAATTAATTGTGAATCACCGTAAAGATTAAGATCAGTTATTTCCATTAACATCATCAATTCCAATCCAATTATCAAAACTTCATATTTTGCTCATTATTCATACACGGCTCTGTTAAATGGTAAGAATATCTTAACATTCTTTGCTTCGGTGTAATGAAAATTAGTATGATTCCTGCTTTACCAGGTTCTATCGTTTGTGATCACTTATATTTTCGTGCTGACGAAGCTCTGTCAAAATACATTTCCCAATATTGGGTATTGAGGTCTTCTACGTTCATGATCTACTCATCTGGCAAGTTATCATCGAGAGGAGACTTGGCATGTAACAAATGTGCTGCGAGGAAATCCGCCAAAATTTGTTCATTCACAACGCGAAGAGGTATGAAAGTTATATCGAATTACAATAATATCATAGACCACCTTGCCAACCTTCCGGAAAGTGTCGGTCGGGTCATCAACTATTGCAATGAATTAAACTTCGAGTTAAGTTTGACCTTATGAACATAAAGTGTTTAAGTTTTTAGCAGCGAAAATCAAAGCTAGACAATGTTTCTTAATAAGAGGATACTTACCTCCGCCGACATTAGACGACCACTTAAATAATAAAGAGCATTTTCTTTGCCCTAATCATTGACCTGAGCTAATAGGGCTTCGAGGGAATCATCTAAAGCCACGGTATAAAGTATCAATAGTCTACTCGATATTGGGGATACTAGTATAAGAGGTGTCATTAAGTATTGTTTAATGTTTTTGAAAGTGAGTTGAGAGTTATCTTCCCAATTTAACTTGGCATCTTTGTTGGTCAACACAGAAAAAAAGGTTGACACCTACCTGACAGGTTCAAAATAAAGCGCCTTACATACACCAACTTCCCTTGAAAATATTGCAATTACTTTAAATTTTTAGGTGGTGGCATTTCTAAGATAGTTTTAACTTTTCGAGGATCAATTTCAATTGCAGTGACGGATAACAAACCCTAAAAATTTCTCAAAGGTGACACCGAATGCACACTTTAAGGAATTCATTTTAAGATTGAATTGTCGTAACCGTTGAAAAACAATTCTTAAATCATAAAAATTGACATTCTTCTGCTTGCTTTTAATGACTAAATTGTCCACATAGCATTCATTCTGATTGTGAATGAGTTTGTCAAAAATTTTTGTCATTACCCGCTGATAATTTGCACCTACTCTCTTTAATCCAAATGACAATACTGTGTAGCAATATATCCCAATCGGTGTTAGGAAAGCCATGAAATTTTCATCTTTTGGTGCGATTTTATTTTAATTATATTCAGACAATCCATCCATAAAAGAGAAAATTGCATGAGATGACGTAATATCAACCATTAACTCTTGAATCACTAGCAAAAATTCATCATTTGGGCATGTTCTATTCAAAGTTTTAGGATGAAAAAATTCAGGACTTTTCAAAACTCGTCTTTACATTATGCAAGGACTTTGGGCCAGATTTTCAATGGGTTGCATGCATGGCTATTACTCGTCCTGTTTAATAGGGCCTCCACGCCTAGGATTGTGGTAGATAATTGCATCATATTTGCATGTCCCAAGAAGAAACCCCATGCTTCTCCAATCTAACTGGCCCGACAAAGATTTCAATTTAGGTTGTTGTTTAGCGCGCTTAAGGTGTAAGAAGTTTCCCTGATCTATGCTAGGTGTAAGTCCTGTTTTTTAGAGCGTTTCCAGCTTTGTAGCTAGACCTCCCTTTTTCTTTCTTTCCTGTGGCATCCTTGCCACTTGAGGGTGAAAGTCTCACCTCTCTGAGCTCCAGTCGATAGTTATAGGATAAAGTTTTGTTTCTTTGACCTTAGGGCTACCAAGATCTTCTGTGAATGATGTAATTCATGGATTGCTGACTAGATATCTTAGGACTTGTTTGGTCAACTACCTTCACGACAGGGTAGACTTAGGGTCCTAGTGGCTTGGGATGACATGTCCATGGTACCCGAACTAGCTACCTCTACCTCTTAGGACTACTCCTCCCTTCCTTTGATTACCCCGTTGAGCCCTATACGCTCTTTTGACTTCGTTGATATTGCTTTGATGACTCAATATCGATAAGATGTTGCTCGTTTGGGATACCAAAGTTTGTCCTCTACCCTTATGATTTGAATGTGCTTTGACATATCAGGATACCCCTATCGAGGTAATTTTGGTTATTTCGTAGGTTCCATATGTTGAGGAACCGCTATCCATCGAAACGTGAGAGATTCACTCTCTGCTCGTTGGTTTAGCATGAGCTTTGAAGCATCGAGACTTTCTCATATGAAATAACCTACCTTTGATAACCTATGCTCCCGGTTCATGATAACAAAAGCAAAACTCCTTATATCGAGAGTATTCCTGAGTATTCCCATGATGTAATTAACCCGTAGGGATACATTTTTCTGGGAGACTCTTGACCCCAGAATAAAAATGTATTTTTTTTTGTTCTCTAGTTACGGGTGGCATATGTAGGGATTCTCTTCGTGGATGTCGTGTTTTTAGGTATTCTGATCCAATCTTGTTTGGGCGTATACTCTCAACCCATTACTCGAGGATTATCCATATAATGCCCTTTGTCTCTTTTCTTTTTAATTTTTTGTCTATTTATTGTCGTATGTCCTTTTACTATTTGATTCATCTTCTCTTTAAATCATTTAAAATGATTCAAGAGGAAGACTTATTCTAATAGAGAAATTATACGATGATATATAAATAAATAAGTTGACAACTCCGAGATGCTAAAATGAACCGAGAAAAAGATTCTTCTTAGCCTATATCTAGGTCATAAGAACAGTTGTAAATAATATTAGAGTTAAGCGGGTCTTAACTAGGCAACATTTTCTAGGTCTCTTTGGATTCCCTTATTTATGTTAAAATCCCCTGATGGCAATAGGTCTATTCCACTAAGTTATCATGTGTTAAGCTACTTGTTCCACTAGGCAGCGATTAGAAGTACTAGATCACAAGTATTTTTAACATCCTTATTGGTAAGATCAAGAGTAAACTATATGCCAAACATTAACACAATAACATGAATGAATCACAAAGCAAAGAAAGTTCACGAGAAAAATCAATAAAAACACCACTAGAAACATCAAAACCTTACATCACAGAAGTATGAAAGAGAATTAGCCACTTGTCATGAGACTGAAAGTTGAGGAATATTTTATTTCAATCATGAAAGAGAAACAATTGCAGGAAAGGAGAAAACTAACGACCGTCATCATTATCCCTTCGTAATACAACTAATCCTCTATGCACAATGAAGATCACTCCATGTTTTTTTCTCTCCCATATACTCAATCTCTTTCTCACACACAAACCCTCACAAAGCTCAAAGAGAAACACATCATGTAGAAGCTCTCTCCCACAAAGAGAAGGAAGAAAAACCCTAAAAATAATGATGAAGGCGCTTCTCTTCCTCTTAGCCGCATCTCCAAGTCTCTAAATCTTCTAGGTCATGCCCTAGCCTTCTTGTTTAAAGACCCATCCATATTAAGCACGAGATTTCTTGCCATCTTGATAAGGGCATGGCGACGACGTGGCCAATGCCTGCATTCGATGTAACCATGTTGAAGCCAGCGCAACAAAGCCGAATACTGTCGTAGCTATGCTTGCCTTCCAGAAGGGGTGTTGTAATTACACCACATTTGGGTGTGGTTACATGAGTAAGCTCCATTGACTTTATCATTTTATTGCTCTATAATGTGCGGTTGACCAATGTAACATTTTAAACACTAAAAAGAACTTTTTATAAGTGTAAAACCATGATGAATGGGGAAGAAATGTAGAATTTAATGCAGGAAAAATACTTAATTTTGCCTCATGTCAGCATCACAGGAGCTCTTCTCTCTTTAAAGATTAGCTCTTCAGTGGCGATACTTTGGAAATCAACAGAAGACTCGAATGCAAAAGAAATAATTTGTGCACCTTCAAAATCTTCTTCGACACAAACCGCCAGAGATATCTTTCAACATGCTACTTCGACAGCTGAAGCTTGGCGAGAGAGGCAAACTGGGCATAACAGTCTAGACCAACGCAGAACGAAAACCGATATGTGAAGAGCTATGTCGGCCAAGGAATTCCAGACCAACAACAGAAAAAGAAAATTTTCGTAATGAGCAATAGAATTCAGTATAATTTAAGCGAAAGTAACTACATTGTGGTTGAAGGAAGCCTTAAGTCGAAGTAGAATTGATCCATATAAAGGATAAGGTCAGGGCCATACAGAGTGATCGCTCGGTCGTTCTCACTGACAACCCGAAGCTTGATGGGGGGATTGTAGACGCAATCAACCTGTAGCGGATCCAACTCCCATTGAATCATCATTGATCGGTCAACTGTGATGATTGAACTAAAGGCTTTTAAAGTGTATTTTGGAGCCATCAAAATAGACCACACAGAACAAAAGCTGAGGGAGCGAGGAGAAGCGATGAACAAAAATAATAAAAGCATGACGTCAATCCGGCCTCTCATCCTCATATATAAGGAAATGGAAGAAGCATAACTATCACAAGGGAGTAAAAACAAAATCTTACAATAATTTCAAAAGCGTGCTGATAGAATAATTAAATCAGCACATGAATCAACAACAAAGAAATAACTTTTTTACGAAAAAAATATTATAAATAATGCTCGAAAACTAATTTGAGAAGAAATACTTTACAAGGGAATTGTCTGCAACCTTTTATAGCAAACTTTCGGATGAATAAACTGACTCGAGGGAAGATCTTGACACTCTGTATCTCCAATCATACTGGTTATTCAGAAGCTCCCTCATTTATCATACAGAGTCGATAGCTAGATTAACTCAGCATATCGAGCCGGTCATGTCGTCTCGAATTCAATTAAGCTCAACCAAGCATCCACGCCGATTAAACCCAACCGATCGCCGATTAAACCCAACCGATCGAATCATCCATGCCGACCATAAGCCAATCAAGCTCTATCAAACGAGCAAGAGAGTATTCGGGCAATAGAATCATACCCGTAATATACCTAAAAAATATTGTACAACCCACATCAAAGTAGAGACGAAAACTTAAATTATCATATTGTACACTCTCACCATATAAATCAGAAGATCATTTTATATAAAAGAAAGGGAAAATAAACATGAATGAAATAATTTGTTGTACCTTATTATTCTCTCTCTCTCTCAACAGTTATACTGAATATTTTTTTTCTGCAAATTTTTTCAGCAAGTAAACCCTCAGATAGTTTCAATCAAAATATTTGTAATATATATGTAATTACAAAAGAATTGTGTGCTGGGTATGTAAATTTCGCATTTATTTATCATTCATAATGCAGTTTGTGCTCCTTCTTCTATTTCTCACGTGTTATATATATTCAAACCAACCCACCACTGTTCCGNATCACACAGAACAAAAGCTGAGGGAGCGAGGAGAAGCGATGAACAAAAATAATAAAAGCATGACGTCAATCCAGCCTCTCATCCTTATATATGAGGAAATGGAAGAAACATAACTATCACAAGGGAGTAAAAACAAAATCTTACAATAATGCAAAAGCATGCTGATAGAATAATTAAATCATCATATGAATCAACAAGAAAGAAATAAATTTTTTACAAAAAAAAAACATTATAAATAATGCTCGAAAACTAATTTGAGAAGAAATACTTTACAAGGGGATTGTCTGCAACCTTTTATAGCAAACTTTCGGATGAATAAACTGACTCGAGGGAAGATCTTGGCCCTATGTATCTCCAATCATACTGGTTATTCAGAAGCTCCCTCATTTATCATAAAGAGTCGATAGCTAGATTAACTCAGCGTACCGAGCCGGTCAGCTCAACCAAGCAGCCACGCCGATTAAACCCAACTGATCAAATCATCCATGCCGACCATAAGCGAATCAAGCTTTGTCAAACGAGCAAGAGAGTATTCGGGCAATAGAATCATACCAGTAATATACCTAAAAAGTATTGTACAACCCTCATCAAAGTAGAGACGCTATGTGAAGAGCTATGTCGGCCAAGGAATTCCCGACCAGCAACAGAAAATAAAAAAAATTTGTAATGAGCAATAGAATTCAGCATAATCTAAGCGAAAATAACTACATTGTGGTTGAAGATGACCAGTACCTCCCAACATAGAGGAAGCCTTAAGTCAAAGTAGAATTGATCCCTATAAAGGATAAGGTCAGAGCCATACAGAGTGATCGCTCGGTCGCTCTCACTGACAACCCGAAACTTGATGGGGGGATTGTAGACGCAATCAACCTGTAACGGATCCAACTCCCATTGATTCATCATTGATCGGTCGGCTGTGATGATTCAACTGAAGGCTTTTAAAGTATATTTTTGATCCATCAAAATAGACCACACAGAACAAAAGCTGAGGGAGCGAGGAGAAGCGATGAACAAAAATAATAAAAGCATGACGTCAATCCAGCCTCTCATCCTTATATATGAGGAAATGGAAGAAACATAACTATCACAAGGGAGTAAAAACAAAATCTTACAATAATGCAAAAGCGTGCTGATAGAATAATTAAATCATCACATGAATCAACAAGAAAGAAATAATTTTTTTACGAAAAAAAACATTATAAATAATGCTCGAAAACTAATTTGAGAAGAAATACTTTACAAAGGGATTATCTGCAACCTTTTATAGCAAACTTTCGGATGAATAAACTGACTCGAGGGAAGATCTTGACCCTCTGTATCTCCAATCATACTGATTATTCAGAAGCTCCCTCATTTATCATAAAGAGTCGATAGCTAGATTAACTCAGCATATCGAGCCGGTCATGTCGTCTCGAATTCAATTGAGCTCAACCAAGCAGCCACGCCGATTAAACCCAACTGATCGTATCATCCATGCCGACCATAACCGAATCAAGCTTTGTCAAACGAGCAAGAGAGTATTCGGGCAATAGAATAATACCCGTAATATACCTAAAAAATATTGTACAACCCTCATCAAAGTAGAGACGAAAACTTAAATCACCATATTATACACTCTCACCATATAAATAAGATCATTTTATATACATGAAAGGGCGTATATACCCCATTTTAAACAAAAAACATAAGGAAATATTAACATGAATGATGTAATTTATTGTACTTTATTATTCTCTCTCTCTCAACAGTTATACTGAATTTTTTTTATTCTGCAAATTTTTTCAGCAAATAAACCCTTTGAAGTGCTATATTTGTAATATATATGTAATTACAAAAGAATTGTGTGCTGGGTATGTAAATTTCGCATTTATTTATCATTCATAATGCAGTTTGTGCTCCTTCTATTTCTCACGTGTTATATATATTCAAACCAACCCACCACTGTTCCAATCGGTTTTCCCTACACTGTCGCAATGGACATCATCATCTCAATCTTCACCTACGGAGCTCTATTCCTCTTCCTCCTCCAACTAACCAAACACTTCCTGATCTCCAGCAAAGGCAGCAGAACAAGGAATCTCCCACCAAGCCCGCCTTCACTTCCCATCATCGGCCATCTACACCATCTAAAGAAGCCTCTACATCAATACTTGGCCCGACTTTCCGCCCAACACGGCCCGATCCTCCTCCTCCGCTTCGGCGTTCGCCCTGTTCTCGTTGTCTCCTCCGCCGCCCTCGCCGAAGAGTGCCTCACCACCAACGACATCGCCTTCGCTAATCGCCCCNGTAGGTTACCTCCTCCGAGGACTCCCGATCTTCCAATAAAGATGTCTTAATTTAGTTGAAGTTGCAGTTTTGGGTTTGTGATTAAATTTTGAATTGTCTTATATTTTTGAAATGTTGTGGGGGTTATTTATTATTTTTTCTCATGCAGGTATGTAAATATAAGCATGAATAAAAGTGCAGTAGAAAA
>JXCR01120139.1:29381-49017 GCA_002079205.1 Phalaenopsis hybrid cultivar | reverse complement strand
TAATGACTTGAGAAGAGATACCCCCACCTCCGCCAGTGGAAGAACCGCATAACCAAGACAAAATCGGAGGATCATACAAAGTAGATTACAATGTGCTAGCTCATCTTACGAAGTTGCCTGTCCGACTAAACATCTACGACGCTCTGATCCTATCAAAGGGAGATGAGAGAATCTCTGGTTACAACTTTGCTAGATCCAGAAATTTGCTTAGCTCAGTTGGCAAGCACATCCTCAGATGAAGTTTGCTCGATGAGAGAACATTCAGGGGTAACCTTCACAGACGAAGACTTGCTGCTCGGTACCGCCGACCACAACTGTCCGCTCTACATCTCCGTCAACATTGACAAATTTGTGTTANTTTTCTATTCATTTCAAGAATGATTATATGTTGTAATATTAAGTCACTTAAAATATTCAAATGATAGAAACTGCATGAGAACACTACTAGTAAAAGATCTAATCCATAAATATAAGTTCAGGAATGTATTTAGGTTTTCAAACACTACTAGTAAAAGATGCTAATCCATAAATATAAGTTCAGGAATGTATTTAGGTTTTCCTTTTAGGTAAACACTACTAGTAAAAGATGCTAATCCATAAATATAAGTTCAAGAATGTATTTAGGTTTTCCCATTTAGGTAAGTCCAGTGAAGCTAATTTTTGATTAGGCATCTCCTCAAGCTTCTTCACTTTTATATTTTTTTTATTGCTTTTCTTTTCTCTTTTTCAGTTGGATTGCTTTCAATCCTATATATTTTTCTTTTCTTTTCAGGGATTGTTGTCAATCCTTTTTTTTCCAAGCCAATTTTTGATTAGGCATATATTTTTTTCTTTCTTTTTGTTTCTCTTTTTCATTTTGATTGTATCCTATATTATTTTTCTTTTCTTTTCAGGGATTGTTGTCAATCCTTTCTTTTTCCTTTTTCAAGTGAGGACTACTATATCTGGATAGTCGTTAATGATTTTAAACATCACCTTTCTTTCCCTAAATTTAAAACTCAAAGCATTCCTTTACCTTATAAATATTTCATAGCTTTTACATCATTGAGCCCCAATCTTTTCTTCTCAAATGAATTTCCAAGATTCTTAATACTTCAAAATATAGTTTCATTTACTTTAAATAGTTAACTATAGTCTTATTCTCTTATACTAAATATCTTAATATACAAAATTAATTTTTATTACAAAAATATTCCTTTAAATCTACCATAATATTTAAATATCTATAAAATATAGTTCTCTGAATTAAATTCACTACATAAAATCATATTAATAATTTTTGAAAATATTTAAATTTAAAACATCTAATAGTTAATCTTTTTCTTCCCTCCCCAAACTTGCATTTTTAAATACTTAACAATTTAATTCAATAAAATGTAGTAGGAAGGAAAAGTAATTGAATTTACTAACTACTGCAACAACCTATCAAATTTATATGCATGCATAATCAGGATAGAATGACAAAAGCCATAAGTAAATTAAGCCTAAAACATGCTTGCAATAATATTAAACTAAAAGGAAGTATATTCAATTTAAAATTTCATTTTTCTTGCTACCCCCAAACTTGATTTCTAGCATGTATAATATTTAGCCAGGAAAATATAAGTAGGAAGAAAAACAGTTTAAAAATTCTATCTACCACAAATTTCTATCAAAAACATCTATAATTATTTGTTAG
Organism: Phalaenopsis hybrid cultivar; assembly: GCA_002079205.1. Lineage (NCBI taxonomy): Eukaryota > Viridiplantae > Streptophyta > Magnoliopsida > Asparagales > Orchidaceae > Phalaenopsis > Phalaenopsis hybrid cultivar. The sequence goes on along the minus strand of JXCR01120139.1, from coordinate 47,339 downwards.
GATAGAAAACATGTAGTAGAAAGTAAATCTAAACTAAACATGCTAGAATGAAATTAACTAAAGAAAGTTCTAACTAGCATAACATGTATCAACATTGAAATATAAAAATGGTCTTCAATTCTTATAAATTGTAACACAAATACAAACACAAACACAAACACATAACACAAGATAAATGAGGTCAATTCTTCCTCCATCTCATCGCATCTCACTAACTTACTTCCAATTTCTAACGGAATTACTACACAAATATATTGGGTGCTTATAAATGATTTTATAGATTCTAATCCCAAAGATAAGATTATCCCCGATATATTGGTTCTCGAGCACCAATATCAGACATCACCATATCCTAATAATTAAGCACCTCTAGTGGTTAAAAGGATAGTGTAAGATCATCCACAACTTATTCATCTAATAGGTTTACGACTCCTATCAAATGAAAATAAAGTCCGAGAAAATAAGTAACAAATATGAGATGGAACTATCACTGTAAAAATTCATAATGTCTTTTGTAAAACTCAAGTTCAGGTGAGACCCGAGTTGTAGTGGACTCGTCAATCCAACTNACTACTACAAGAGAACATACAAGTCTAACCATAATAAGAATTTAAGGAATCATCTCCCTCATGACACACAAAAAGTAAATCAAATCACTTACAATCCAAACATCAAAGCAAACAGATCAATCCACACAAAGAAAACACAATACAACACTAACAATCATGACTCTTAAGCATACTAAATCAAACCACACAGATAACTATGGGTTGCCTCCCATAAAGCGCTTGATTTAATGTCGCTAGCCCGACAATGATTCCACCTAGATCAAAATTCCAATTAAGTAATCCTTGATCAATAGCCCAATTTTTTCCTGATCCAGGGATTCCTACAAAGTCCTCAAATTTAATTTTTTTTTTCAGCTCTACCTTTCATATTGATTCATATCCTTGTTCCTCATATTTCTTTCTAAATCCAATATTCTTCTAGTAATTTTCTCAATTTGCATATTAATATCATCCTTGAAATTTATAAGAAATGTATCTTTATATGATACTTCATGATCTCCCAAATTTTGGATCAGATTCTCTCTAGATAATTAAGATTCTAGATCAATATCTTCTATCTTACTTCTAAAATTATCTTCCAGTTCTTCAGGAATTTATTTCATTGATCTTTCAATTTTTTTGTCCTTATCTCTCAACTCAAAGCTCTTTTGAAACAAATCCTCGAATTCTCTTCTAAATATCTGTTCAATAATTTTAAATTGCTCATAATTTATTTTCTTAGGATTTATCTCAGAGTCACTAGGTAAAATCTTTGGGGGGTAATTGTTAATTGCATTAATAATCTGCCCCAACATCAGAATCTCATTCATTTTGTTCGTATACCACGTAATATGTCATTCATTGACTTTGAATAACTCTTTCATAGGAGATCTTTTACTGATTTCATCATTCAATTCAGGTTCAACTTGTGATTGAGTCGAATATGAAGATATAGAGACTGGTGATGTATATGAATTCACCAAATAGATAGGCTTTAAAATTGTATGAGTGAATTCATTTTAAGGTCATGAATTTCTTTACAGATGGAATTAAAAGTTTACTATTTTTGGTAACGTTCATCATTTCACACCTCTCCTGAACATACATACAGTCTTCTTTAAATAATATTTTAGACTCATCATGAAAGCCCATTTTGATCTCATCTGTTAACTTACTCTCAAAACTTTTCTGAAAATTATTTTTACTTAGATAATCAATTTCATCCATCTGAAAACAATCATCATCATTTCTCTCAACTGGATATTTCATAGCCTTTAAAACATCAAAAGTTGTTTAATGGTCATTAATATTCATAGTTAACTTTCCTTTTTGCACATCTATCATAGCTTGTCCAGTAATAAGAAAAGGTCTCCCCAAAATAATGGGATATTCTTTATCTTCCTCCATATCTAATATAATAAAGTCCAAAGGAAAGATAAATTTATCCACTTTAACAAGCACATCTTCTATAATCCCTTCTGGATAAATGATAGATCGATCAGCTAACAGAAGAGTTATAGTAGTAGCAGAAATATCGGCTAAACTTAACCTTTTAAATATAGATAGAGACATCACATTAATGCTCGATCCTAAATCACATAAAATTTTTCCACATAATCTTTTTCCAATTTCACAAGGAATTGTAAAGCTACAATGATCTTTAAGTTTTCGAGGAAAATTTTTCTAAAGTACAGCACTGCACTCCTCACTTAGTGCAACTGTCTTGTAATCCCTAAATTTCCTTTTCTTGTTTAATATCTCTTTCATAAATTTTTCATAACTTGGCATCTGTTTCAAAGCTTTAGCGAAAGGAATATTTATTGTTAACTTTTTAAATACGTCCATGAACTTTGCAAATTTTTTATCCAACTCATGTTGTCTAAGTCTTTGAGGAAATGGAGGTGGTGGTCTTTTTAAATTGACNCCTCTATCTCTCTTCCACTTTTTAATTGGATAGCTTCTACTTGTTCATTAGTGTTCTCTTTAGGGTTGATCTAGTTGCTAGGAAGTGTTCCTTGGGGTCTATTGCTAAGTGAATTAGCAATTTGTCCCAGTTGATCCTCTATATTTTTAATCGTAACATTTTGACTTTGCAACTGGTTTTCCATTTGCAATACCACTTCTTCCATAGATATCTTCTTATTCTCAAATTGTTGATCATTATTAGAGTCCGGCGGATATGAATGTCTATAGTTTGTGTTCCCCTGATTATTCCAACTTCCATTAGGATTTGCATGATTATTTTTCCATTTTTGGTTTCCACCGTCAGTAGTATGATTCTAATTAAAATTAGGATGGTTCTCCCAACATGGGCTGAAAAAGTTAGAGTACGGGTTGTTTATGGTATTTAAAGCATCATATGATAAGTTGGAATCAATCATATGCCCTAATGAACTTTCCTCACTTATTGGAGTAAATTGAGTTTGGTTCATTCCAAATTGGTCCAACTTCTTTGATATTGTAGCAACTTGAGATGCAAGAAGTGTAATCACATCTGAATCATGAACACTGGCTACTTTTTTAGGATTTACCCTTGTAGAGGGCCATTGAAATTTGTTTGCAGCCATATTTTCAATTAACGCATACGCTTCATCAAATGGTTTTGACATTAATGATCCACCAGCGGCAGCATCAATTATAAACCTAAGAGATTCTACTAACCCATTATGAAAAGTTTGAATGATTAACTAATTAGGCAGAGCATGATGTGGACACTTACTTAGAAGTTCCTTAAATCTTTCTCCCAGGCTTCGTATATTGATTCCCCTTCATACTGACAAAATGAGATAATATCTTTTCTAAGTTAAGTGGTCCTGAAGGTGAAAAATACTTAGTTAGGAATTTCTGAGTTAACTCCTCCCAATTTTTAATAGAGCTAGCGGCAATGAGTATAACCACATTTTAGCCTTATCCCTTAGTGAGAAAGGAAAAAGCCTTAGTCTGACAGTATCGTCTGACATACCATTATAACGAAATATAGCACAAAGTTCTATAAAATTTGATAAGCGTAAATAGGGATCCTCCAAAGGAGTTCCCCCAAACTGATTATTCTGCACAAGTTGGACAATCTCAGGATTTATTTCAAACAAGTTAGCTTTTACGACAGGGTTTTCTATACTTGAGTGAATTTCATCTGTCGTAGGATTTATGTAATCCCTCAATGAAGTAAGATGATTTTCCAAGTTATTGTTTTGAAAGTTTTCCATTTCCATTTCTAGTTTTTCGAGTCATCTTTGTATTTTTATTTTTTTCTTTTTTTCAAACTCGGGATCATAAGGCACAAGTCCTACAGATCATTTATTTTGCATACGCAACACAATACAAAATACATTAACAATTAAACAAATAATAGATGAAATATATTCAACACAATAAAACAATTTCACGAACATCTTATTTTTCACACAAACAGTTTTTTTTTCAACACTTATTCATATAAAAACACTTTTCACACAAAAATAGTTTTTTTATGACACTATAGTTTTCCAAGTCTAAGCCTAATTACTTCAACTAAAATTCTCTTAAAGTTCTTACCGAAGCTTCCCGGGCAACGGCGCCAAAAACTTGACAGCGACTTTTTATATACCTAAAAATACAAGAATTTGACACCACTACTAGAAGATTTAAACCCTCGGCAATGACGCCAAAAACTTGATGCAACTTTTAATATTCAAGAATTTATGAACCCAGGTTTATGTATTTATAATGATTTTGTAAAGTCACTATTTCAAACGCAAGTATACGTATTGCTCAAGTAAAACAGGGCTCTAGTGGAGTCACGTTTATCGATCCCACAAGGAAGCAAGGTAAGAGGTCGTTAGTCAAATCCTAGTCTACTACAATTAGTCATTAGTTTGGAATGTCGATTAAAATGATATTTTATCTAGCAACTACTCCTAAATGCAAGTGCTAAATGTAAAAATAGTAACTATAACTAAATGCAAATATTAATTCTAAAGGTAACCCTTTTTGGATGAATTGGTTTGGAAAATTTTGAGATATTAAAAACTTCTATTCTTATGTAATGAATTAATAATGTAAAGGAATGAGATGCATTCAATATTGTATGTGTCAAAATAGGAGCAATCCTATTCTTTACCCTTTGGTCCAGGCATAAAGAACATTGACTAATCCTATGTTTGTTTACTGAATCCGTAGCTAGGCTGGGAAGATACCGGCTCTCACTTCGGAGCTCCCACATTCCCCTCGCCTGAAGGTTAACATCTCTGCTTCAGTACTCAAATAATAGGACCAAATTTGGGATTTTAATCTGTCACCCTAAAATCTCAAATTCTACGCCCATCAAAGTATATTTCCCTATTTATTTGCATTCAACTCACATGAACTTAACCATCCATGAAATCTGAATGTGGTTTTACTTTGTTGATAATTACATAGCCCTCTCGGCTCTTAATGCAATTACAAAGAATTTTAACACTACAACAGGCCTTTAGGGTAATGCAATTAAGTGCAAGTAAAAACCATCACATTGATAATTAAATCCCCTTCTAACATGCATCACAAAATCCTAAACATGAATTCTACTCATTAAAAAAGAAAAGTAAAATGAAAACAATAAGCATCACAAAATCCTAAACATGAATTCTACTCATTACAAAAGAAAAGTAAAATGAAAACAAAAATAAGTGGAAGTAAAAACCATCACATTGATAATTAAATCCGCTTCTAACAAGCATCACAAAATCGCAAAACATGAATTCTACTCATTACAAAAGAAAAGTAAAATGAAAACAACGGCATAATCTTCTCAACATGAATTATACTCATTACAAAAGAAAAGTAAAATGAAAACAACGGCATAATCTTCTCATAATTATTTCCAAATGAGAGTAAGAGAAGCCCATCACAAAGCACGAAGAAAACACAACGGAAACTTCATTTAACCAATGCAAATCCACTAAATAAGTGTTTACAAAAATCAAAAGATAATGAAGAACACAAAACTTAGCTTTTTCCTTTGAAAGAAAGACAAATATCTCTCTCATAAAGTCTCCCGCTGATCCATGCAATGCTAGAACATCTCCTTACAAATTCTCTCAAATTCTCCTCTCCAATCTCTCCAAAAGGGTAGAAATCTACATTTCTACTCCTATTCTAAAAACCCTTAACTTTCTCCACACTTTTCCTAACATTCCTTTCACAACAACCCTCCTTTTTCTAAATTAAATTTGTTCTTTTAAAGTGTAGGGATGAAGTTTGAAGAGTTGCCACAAAAATCCTTTCAAAAAGCGTCCAAATACGTTGAATTTTGGCCCATAACCGCCAAAAGTCAGTTCATAGTCGTCCCGGTCGCCGTCGGCGGGCTCGAGGGCGCCATCAACAAGCTTTTCTTTAGTTTCTTGGTCCTCTCAGGTAAATCTCACCGTCAGCACGATTTTGGGGCCGTCGGCGGGCAGACTGCGCAGCTCCACCAATTCGCTCTGTTTGGCTCCGTTTTAGCTCCATTTTGCCCCATTTCAGTTGCGTTGTGTTCCTAAAAGATAGCGTTACAAAATAAGCTTGAAAACAATCTTCTTTTAAAGTTTAATCTTATTCAAAAATATGCAAGAAGTGTAAAATATATTAAACATTGAAAGACTTATCAAAAGATGACAGGGCAAAATTTCATTTCTTGCTCGTTTTTGCTCCAAATTGCACTGTTTTTGTTTCTTTTTCTCCAAAAGTCCATTTCTTGTACTTGAAACCAAAAACATGCAAAATACCTTTCTTTAAAGAGCAATATCATTAAAATTAAGCATAAAATAGGTATGAAAATCTCAACATATTTTCCTTTGGTCAAATTACAATGAATTTTAGCACTACAACAAGCATTTATTGTAATGTAAATAAAGTACAAGTAAAAACATCACATTTATAATTAAAAATTCTTCTAGCATGCATCCCAAAATCCTAAACATAAGCCCTACTCATTGCAAAAGAAAAGTAAAAGAAAAATAATGACATAATTCACACATGCTACTATTTTCTAATAAGAAGAAAGAGTAAGAAAAGCTCATCACAAAGCACAAAGAAAACACAATGGAAAACTTCATTTAATCAAAGAAAATCTATTAGATAAGTGTTTAAAAAATCATAAGATAATGAAGAACACAATACATAGCTTTTTTTCCCCTTGAAAGAAAGATGAAAATCTCTCCCACAAAGTCTCCCGTTGATCCATGCAATGCTAGAACATTCCCTTATAGATTCTCTCAAAATCCCCTCGCCAATCTCAAAGGTAGAAATCAACATTTCTACTCCTATTCTAAGATCTCTAAACATTTTTCTCATTTTTCCACTATCACGCACTTTTTTGACATAAAAGCACTCTATTATAGTGTAGAGATAAATTTCCCAAGAGATGTCTCAAGCAACCTTCCAAAATGCGTCCAAATACATTGAATCTTCTAGAAATTTGCCCAGCATTGCGTCCAAACTGTAGCTCCATTTTGGGCACCATCGGCACTATTTTCATGTCGCTCTCTGCACTCTGGCACTGTCGGCGTCCACCATACGCAGCTCCACCATTTTGCTTCATTTGGCTCCGTTTTAGCTCTGTTTCGCTCCGTTTCAGTTGCATTGTGTTTCTAACAGATAGACCAACAAAATAAGAATAAAACAACCTTTTTAAAAAGTTTAATTTCATTCAAAAATATGTGAGAAGTGTCATAAAGAGATTAAACATAGAAAGACATCGAAATGTGTCAGGACGGAATTTTCTTTCTTGCTTATTTTTGCTACAAATTGCATGATTTTTGCTTCTTTTTCTCCAAAACTTCATTTCCTGTACTTGAAACTAAAAATATACAAAATACCTTCCCTTAAAGTGCAATATCATTGAAAATCACCAAATATATGCATTAAAAGCATATAAAAAATTGAACCCCTTTTAGGAGTATCAAAATCCTCCATGTTACTTGTTCTCAAGTAACACTGCAATTTTAAAAACTAAACTTATTGATTTGAGGTAGTGAGTTTCAGTAGAGTTTCCTATAATTTTGTCTCAGAAAATGTTGTAGTGTAACTTAAGAGAAATTTTAGCAAATCAACCTAGGACTAGAGTGTAAGATTATCTCATATTCAACTTAGGAATCCTGATTTTTTACTTACTCCAAAAGTTATTGAAACTTTTCAAACTAAAGATTCATAGAAAGTATAAAAATAGAATTTAAGCACCTTATATATACCAATTTTACCAATACCTTTTTTTTTAAAATAAGAATAAGCTTAGGATTGTTTCCAAGTCTTTTCATTTAAAAAGATTCAAGTGAAACCAATTTTTTATTAGGGTTTTCCTCAAGCTTCTCCTCACATATTTTCTTTTGAATTTTATTTTTCTTTTTTTTATGAATTATTTTTCAATCCTTGCTTTTCTTTTTCTTTCAAGATCATTTTAATCTTTACTCTTTTTTTTCTCTTTTTTTTATGTGAGGATTACTATATCTGGATAGGTCTTTAATAATTTTGAATTTCACTATCCTCTTTGTAAAGTCCAAAACTAAAAAACTTTACCTCACTTTTTTAAAGTGTGAGTATTAGTTTTAAAAAAGGTTTTAATAAAGGCTCAATTTTTAATAAGTATAAATCTAAGAATTATAGTTTTTCAAATATTCTACTCCTTTCTACCATAAATAACAAAATATTTTTCCAATGTTTCCTACAAAATATCTTAACTCTGAAACAGTTTCTTCATATAGGATTTCAACTAAGTTATTTTTCTAACATTCCTAAAATCAAAGTTATAATAACCTAAAGATAACACCACATACCACGAGTCATTTTAAAAGTAATATTAAATTAAATATGGGCTACTGAGGACAAATAAAATTAAGTTTTTTTTAAAAAAATTCTTCCTCCAAAACTTAAATTTTAAAATGTGTTACAATTAATTCCATAAAATGTAGCAGGAAGAAAAAGAAAAACTTGAATTCACTAACTACCACAACATCCTAACAAGTTCATATACATGCATAATCAGGATAGAATGATTGCAGGAGAAAGTAAATCTAGCCTAAAACATGCTTGCAATAATATTAAACTAAAAGGAAGTATACTAACTTTAAAATTCATTTTTTTTTCCTACCCCCAAACTTGATTTTAACATGTATAGTATTTAATGCAGAAAATATAAGTAGGAAAAAAAACAATTTAGAAATTCATCTACCACACATTTCTATCAAAAATATCTACAAATATTTATCAGGATAAAAAACATGTAGTAGAAAGTAATCCTAAACTAAACATGCCAGATAGAAATTAACTAAACAAAAGTCGAACTAGCAAAACATGTATCAGCAATGGAATAAAAAAAAGGTTCTTCAAGCCTTATAAAATTGTAACACAAACACAAACAAACAAACAAGATAAATGAGGTCAATTCTTCCTCCATCTCATCTCACCTCACTAACTTACTTGCAATTTCTAATGTAATCACTACACATATAGATTATAATCCCAAAGTTAAGATTATCCTTGATATATTGGCTCCTTCTAATTAAGCACCTCTAACAGTTATAAGGATAGTGTAAGATCATCCACATATTATTCATCAAATAGGTTCATGACTCCTACCAAATGAAAACAAAGTCAGAAAAAGGAAGTAACAAATATGATATGGAACTGTTACTGTTCAAATTCAAAATGTTTCATGTAAAACTCATGGTCATTGAGACTTGGATCATAGTGGACTCGTTAATCCAACTACTACAAGAGATTAACCATAATAAGAATTTAAGGAATCATCTCTCTCGTGACACAAATAAAGATCAAATCAAAGCATTAACAATCCAAACATCCACCAATCATCAATTAAAATGATCAATCCACACTAAAGCAAACACAATATAATACTAACAATCATGACTCTTAAGCATACTAAATCAAACCACATTGATAACTATAGGTTGCCTCCCATAAAACGCTTGGTTTAACGTCGCTAGCCCGACAAATGATTTCACCTAGATCAAAACTCCAATTAAGTAATCCTTGATCAATCACCCAATCTTTTCCAGATCCAAGGATTCCTACAAAGTCCTTGAATTTAAATTTCTCTTTCAGCTCTTCTTCTCAAATTGATTCATATCATTATTCCTCATATTTCCTTCTAGATCTAATATTCTTCTATTACTTTTCTCAATTTTTATAATAATATCATTCTTAAAATTTATAAAAAATGGATTTCTATAAGATAATTCATGATCTCCCAAATTTTGGATTAGATTCTCTTTAGATAATTCAGATTCTAGATCAAATTCTACTAGATTACTCTTCTGTTTAAAGTTATCTTCTAATTCTTCCCCTTGGTACTAAGTAAATGGTGGAGGTTGTCTTTCTATATTTATCTTAGTTGAGGAAATAGGTTTTTCTAATCCCTTAGGAAATTCTTCCACTGGTCTTCCAATCTCTTTATCCTCATCTCTCAACTCGAAGTTCTTTTAAAAAATATCTTCAAATTCTCTTCTAAATATTTGTTTGGTAACTTTAAATTGCTCATCATTCATCTGCTTAGGGTTTATCTCAGGGTCACTAGGTAAAATCTCTAGGGAGTAATTGTTATTTGCATTAATAATTTACCCCAAAATCAGAATCTCATTCATTTTGTCGGTATAGCACGAAATATGTCATTCAGTGATTTTGAATAACTCTTTCATAGGAGATCTTTTACTTATTTCATCATTCAATTCAAGTTCATCTTATGATTGAGTCAAATATGAAGATATAAAGACTGGTGGTGTAGATGAATTCTCTAAATAGGAAGGCTTTAAAATTGTATGGGGTATATTCATTTTAAGTTCATAAGATTTTTCAATAGATGGAATTAAAAGTTTACTATTTTCGGAAACGTCCATCATTTCACACATCTCCTTAACATACATACAGTTTTCTTTAAATAACATTTTAGACTCATCATTAAAGTCCATTTTGATCTTATCTATTAACTTACTCTCAAAACTTTCTTGGAAATGGTCTTTACTTAGATAATCAATTTCATCCATCCAAAAACAATCATCATCTTTTCTCTCAGTTGGATATTTCATATTGGCTCTTGATCATTAATATTCATAATCAACTCTCCTTTTTGCACATTTATCTTAGCTTATCCAGTAATAAGAAAAGATCTCCCCAAAATAATGGGATTTTCTTTATCTTCCTCCATATCTAATACAATAAAGTCCATATGAAAGATAAATTTATCCACTTTAACAAGCACATCTTCTATAACCCCTTTTGGATAAATGATAGATCAATCAACTAACTGAAGAGTTAGAGTAGTGGGAGAAATATCAGCTAAACCTAACCTTTTAAATATAGATAGAGGCATCACATTAATGCTCACTCCTAGATCACATAAATCTTTTCCACATAATCTTTCTCCAATTGCATAAGGAATTGTAAAGCTATAAGGATCTTCAAGTTTCTGAGGAAGATTTTTCTGAAGTATAGCGCTGCACTCCTCACTTAGTGCAACTGTCTCGTAATCCCCAAATTTTAATTTCTTATTTAATATCTCCTTCATAAACTTTGCATAACTTGGCATATGTTTCAAAAATTCAGCCAAATGAATATTTATCGTTAATTTCTTAAGTACTTCCATGAACTTTAAAAATTGTTTATCCAACTTTTGATGTCTAAGTCTTAGAGGAAATGAAGGTGGTGGTCTTTATAAATTGATTTTAGTTGGAGATATTAATTTTTTTAGACCCTTAGAAACATGTTCTTCAGATCTTCTAGTTTCATTTGTTTCTTTCTCTTTTCTAACGACATCCTTTATCTCTCTTCCACTTCTTAATTATACAGCTTATACCTGTTCATTATTGTTCTCTTTAGGGTTGATCTCAGTGTTGCTACGAAATGTTCCTTGGGGTACATTGCTAAGTGAATTAGCAATTTTTCCTAGTTGATTCTCTATATTTCTAATCGCAGTATTTTGACTTTGCAATTGGTTTCCCATTTACAATACTACATCTTCTATAGACATGTTCTTATCCTCAAATTATTGATCATTGTTAGAGTCCAGTGAATATGAAGGTCTATAATTTGTGTTCCCTTGTTTATTCCAACTTCCATTAGGATTTGCATGATTATTTTTTTTATTGTTGGTTTCCACCATAATTATTGTGATTCCAGTTATAATTAGGATGGTTCTTCAAACCTGGGTTGTAAAAGTTAGAATACGAATTGTTTATGGTATTTAAAGTCTCATATGATAAGTTAAAATCAATCATATAACCTAATGAAATTTCCTCACTTATTGGAGTAAATTGAGGTTGGTTCCTTCCAAATTGGTCCAACTTCCTTGATATTGTAGCAACCTAAGATGCAATAATTGCAATCGCATCTGTATCATGAACACTGACTACCTTTACAGGCTTTACCCTAGCAGAGTACCATTGAAATTCATTTTTAGCCATTAATTCAACTAACACATATGTTTCATCAAATGGTTTTAACTTTAATGATCTACCAGCGACAACATCAATTTTAGACCTATGGGATCCTACTAACCCATTGTAAGAAGTTTGAATGATTAGCCAATCGGGCAGAGCATGGTGTGGACACTTTCTTAAGAGTTCCTTAAATTTTTCCTAGGCTTTGTATATTGATTCCTCTTTATACTGACAAAATGAGATAATATCTTTTCTAAGTTTAGTAGTCCTTGAAGGTGAAAAATACTTAGCTAGGAATTTATGAGTTAACTCCTCCCAATTTTTAATAGAGTCAGGTGTTAATGAGTATAAACACATTTTAGCCTTATCCCTTAGTGAGAAAGGAAAAAGTCTTAGTCTAACAGTATCGTCTAACATGCCATTATAACAAAATGTGGCACAAGGTTCTAGAAAATTGGATAAGTGTAAATAGGGATCCTCCGAAGAAGTTCCTCCAAACTGGTTATTCTGCGCCAGTTGGATAATATCTTGATTTATTTCAAATGAGTCAGCTTCTACGACACGGGTTTGTATACTTGAGTGAATTTCATTTATCGTAGGATTTATATAATCCCTTAAAAATTTATGATGATTTTCCAAGTTATTATTTTGAATGTTTTCCATTTCCATTTCTAGTTCTTCAAGTCCTTTCAGTTTTTTTATTTTTTTTCTTTTTTCTAACTCAGGATCAAAAGGCATAAGTCCTACGGATCCTTTATTTTGCATACAAAACACAACAAACAATACATTAACAGTTAAGCAAATAAAATAAAAGAAATATTCAACATAACAAAACATTTTCACAAATACCTTCTTTTTGACAGAAATAGTTTTTCACAACACTTTTTCATACAAAAAAAAACTTTTCACACAAAAATAGTTTTACAACACTACACTTTTTCAAGTCTAAGCCTAATTACTTCAACTAAAATTCTCCTAAAGTTCTTACCGAAGCTTCCTCGACAACGGTGCCAAAAACTTGATGTGACTTTTTATATGTTATGCTTCATGAAGTTGACACCACTACTTGAAGATTTTAATTCCTGGCAACGGCACCAAAAACTTCATGCAGAGTTTATTTATTTATTTTTTGATTAATTTTATATATTCTATATAATCACAATGATATAAACATAAGTATATATATCGCTCAAGTAATACAGGGCTCTAATAAAGTCTTGTTTATCGATCCCACAAGGAAGCGAGGTAAGAGGTCCTTAATCAAAGTTCTAGTATACAACTACTAGGCCTTAGATTGGAATGTCGATTAAAATGATGTTTTATCTATCAACTAATCCTAAATGCAAATGTTAAAAGTAATGATAATAATTATTCCTTAATGCAAATGTTAATTCTAAAGATAACCCTTTTTGGGTGAATTGGTTTGGAGAATTTAGAGATGTTAAAAAACTATTATTCTTATGTAGTGAATTGGATAATGTGAATGAATGTGGTGCATTAAATATTGTATGTGCCAAATATGAACAATCCTATTCTTTACTCTCTTCCGAGTTATAAAGAATATTGGATATTCCTAGATTTAGTCCCTAAATCCGTGGTTAGGCTGGGAGGATACTGGCTCTCACTTCAGAGCTCCCACTTCCCTTCGCTTTAAGGATAACTCTCACTTTATTTTCCAAACACTAGGACCAAATTGGGGATTTTAGTCAATCACCCTAAAATCTCAAATTCTATGCCCATCAAAGTATATTTCCCTATTTATTTACATCCAAGCCCCATAAACTTCACGATCTATGGAATTTGAATGTGATTCACCTTCGTTGAGAATTACACCGCCCTATCGGGTTTTAATGCAATTACAACGAATTTTAACACTGCAACAGACCTTTATTGTAATGTAAATGAATGTCGGTCGCCATGCGGCTGGGTGCGGTTTAATTTAGCATAATATAGTGTTTAGAAATTAGGTATTTTAATTTGAACAAAATGGTGTCAAACTAATCCCATTGATTTGTACAGTTTGGATAATCGAGCTAACCACGAGTAATGTAATAATAAGTTCAATTAAATAAACTATCGAAATAAATGACTTTCGTTTGATCTGCAAGTTTGCATGATGACCGACAGATTACCCTATTCGATATGGGAGTACAAATAGGTTTATTTTAAGTCTGGGTTCTTTTAAGTTCCCTATAAAGGCAAGCCCCTATAGTTAATTACATCTTAAGCGAAAGTGTCACTTAAGAAAACTCTCGATAAAAATCAGGAATCTTTTGCTTTCGTGAGTTCAAGAGGAAGGGTTTTCAACGAACATGATTATGGAGTTTTCAATATGGATTGGTTCAAATATGAAAGATTTTATTTTAAGAATCAAAGGAAGGAAAGTAGGGGAGATTAAAGATCCAGGGTAGGTTCTTGGTAATCCCCCAAAATATATTAATGTTTAGCTCAATTTAGGATGATTTTAATTTAAGTTAACTCTTGTTAGTTTTATTAATTAGGACTTGGATTTTTGTAATGATGATTTACACAAAAAGCCTAGAAAGATAGGAGATTTTACGTCGAGTGAGTACCTTAGAATCCTTAAACAAGTTAGGACATACTGCATATCGGGACTATGCAGGAGCCTAATAAAAAGAGAGGTTTATGTCATAAAAGATAGCCTCAGAATCCTAAAGATTGTTATTTAAACTAAAAAAAGAGTCTTAAATGAGCTGCTCACGAAGTCTGCTCCAAGTTCCTTACTGAAATGTCTTCAGGTCTTCAAGTCTTCAGGTCCTCCAATCTTATTATTAAAAGTTTTATTTATTTTAATAATTTTATAGTAAATTGATTAATGGGTAGTGGAGGTATAGTTCAAACCTAGGCCAAGGCTAAGTTTACTTAAGCTAAGTAATCACCTAATGTTATGATTTCTAGGTTCTCCCTAATCTAAACAACTTTTATTTCTTCATTATTTGTCCTTAACACATGCATTCTATGTTTGATAAAAGCAGTAAAAAACATGTGTTGAGATACATAAAGAAATAAATAGAGCAAATAAAGAAACAATGTTTTTATCAGATTTTATTAAATTTTAATTATTTGATTAGTCGTGACCTAGTCAAGATGTATATGGCTCCATCGTCCCGGGTTGTCGAATGCCCTAGTTTACTTAGTCCGAAAGGTAGATACCCACCAGGACCAGAAGATTCTTGTCAACATCCGCAGAATGCATTGTCCAAGGAATTTTCATAAACTAGAACAAAAAGGGGTTTAAGTTGTGTTATGTGATCTTTATGATTAAGATTTGATTAATTCTAGAATTACTTCATCAATTTTAGGGTTGAAATATTTTAGGTTGTTTACTTCTTGTTGTTAGATTTTAAGTGTTTTATTTTAGTTATTTTTTGTTCACTTATTATTACTTATGTGAAGTTGACGACTTCGAAGCTGACTTAACCTCAAAGTCATGTTTTAAAGCCTTGTTGTATTAGTTTTAGTTTAAGTTTAAGTTTTAATGTTCTTTATGTAAATTTTACCCCTCCCAATGTATTTTATTTTATTTCTTAATTGATGTTCAAGTTGAGAGGTTTAGGTTTGACTTAGGCTTAAGGTTTTACCTAAAAGGTTCTCCTGTGTTCAACCTATGGGTTAGGTTCTTAACCTAAGGTTTAGGGTAGGTTTAGCTTAAGACTGAGCTATGATTCAGGTTTGTTTGACCTAAAGATTAGAGTTGGATTAGGGTTAACTAACCTAAGGTTTATGTTAACTATTCATATTGATTTAAGGTTAACTAACCTAGGGTTTAGGTTAACTAATCCTATTGGTTTAAGGTTAACTAACCTAGGGTTTAGGTTAACTAATCATATTCACTTAGGGTTAATTAACCTAAGGTTTATGTTTACCGATCCTATAGGTTTAAGGTTAGCTAACCTAGATTTTAGGTTAACTAATCCTAGTGGTTTAGGTTAGCTAATTCTATTGGTTTAGGGTTAACTAATATAAGGTTTAGGCTTAGTTAATCCTATTAGTTTAGGGTTAACTAACCTCAGGTTTTGGTTAACTAATCCTATTGAGTTGGGGTTAACTAACCTAAGGTTTAGGTTAACTGATCCTATTAGATTAGGGTTAACTAATTTAAGGTTTAAGTTAACTAATCTTATGGATTAAGGTTAACTAATCTAAAGTTTAGGTTAACTAATTCTATTGGTTTAGGGTTAAGCAACCTAATGTTTAGCTTTAGCTAATCATATTGGTTTAGGGTTAACTAACCTAAGGTTTAGGTTAACTAATCCTATTGGTTTAGGGTTAACTAACCTAAGGTTTAGGCTTATCTAATCCTATTGGTTTAGGGTTAACTAACCTAAGGTTTAGTTTAACTTATCCTATTGGTTTAGGGTTAACTAACCTTATGTTTAGGCTTAGCTAATCCTATGGATTAGAGTTAACTAACATAATATTTAGGCTTAACTAATCCTATGAATTAGGGTAAACTAGCCTAATGTTTATGTTAACTAATCTTAGTGGTTAGGATCACTAATCCAAATGATTTAGGTTAAGGTCGACCTAAGATTAAGGTTTACTTTAGGATGAACCTAATTTGTATGTTAAACTAAACTATAGTCATGTTGACTAACTCTAATCTTGAAGAAGTTCAGTCTGAATTAAATAATAGGATGACTTAAATCTCAAGTTTTAAAATGGTCCAACTGTTCAAGTTTAAAATGGTCCAACAATTCAAAGTAGAATCAGCTATAGTTTAAGTTTACTCAGACAAGACTCGGTCTAAAGACTGGCTAGCCTAAAGCCCTAAATGAGTGAAATTGGACTTAATGGGTGATTGACTCAATCCTTAAGTTGGTTGACTAGGTCTGTAATCAGGTTGAGCAAGACCTAAAGAGAATTGACTAGATTGAACTTAGGTTGAGCTTGGGTTAAGTAAACTTAGCCTAAATTAACATGAACACTAATTATCGTGTTTTAATTACAAAAATTATTTTAAACATGATTTTAAAATTTTTAAACCTCTGTTAATGGTCAAAAGTTCAATCAGAGAGAGTTTTACAATTTTTATAGTTTATATAATTTTTAATTTACATAAATATGTCGTTTCGTTCAAAAATCAAAATACAAATACAGAAAAACTAAAAATATCTTGGAAAAATCAGAGAAGCTTTCCCCAAGGCCATTTAATATTTCTGCCAAATTTCATATTTTTCCCATTTATATTTTAATTTTTATGATTTAAATACTCCAAAAGTTCAAAAATTAATTTAAAATATTTACTTTATAAAAAATTCTGATTTTAGTTTTGAAAAATTCTCCTCCTTTTTTTGAGTTCATAGCATCTTTCGGTTTATTTTTTTTGAGTTTTCTATAAAAAGTTATGTAATTTTGAAGTTTAATTATAATTTTTGAAATAAAATAATAAAATAAAAAAAATTTCAACATCTCCTCCATCCCTCGCGCGACGCCCACGAAGCCGGACACCGTCGCATGCATGGAGAAAACCAACAGCCGAAAATTTTCGGAGTCCATCCTTCGCCGATTCTCAACCAAATTTTGCGTTCTTGGGCTCGTTTTGTTCAGCTCGAATAGTAAATCACATCCATACGGATACTTAAGTGTTTTGTGGTCTATTCTTTGATCTGGAAGGGAGGGAAGTTTGAGATTATTATTTCAGTTTAAGAGATATACCTGAGCCTAAGAGGTTTGTCCTCAATTAGATTTGAATAAGTAGGTCTTCTTGAGCTTATTCAACTTCTCGTGACGTCGTTTTGACGTAATTTTTGCGTCGGGTCGGAGGTTCGCCGGAATTTAGCTCAGTTTCGGCTTTTCCGACGACGTCGGCATTTTCCGACGAGGGAGGAGAAAGGGGAGCTGCTGTTGTATGTGTGGAGAAGGAATGAAGAGTGGGGGGCTTGCTTAAGAATGGATTTGTGTTGTATAGGGAAGAGAGAGAGGGAGAGAGATTGTTTTATAATTTTTTTTATTTTTATTTTTATTTTATTGTTATTTTTTTAATCTCATGGCATGTGTGA